>CALYDF020003593.1:0-29670 GCA_944474145.2 Dicrocoelium dendriticum
AATGGGCGGTTTATATTTGGTAAGCTCGTCTTTTGTTGAGGCGGCTACCCTGTCCTCCGCACGGCAGTAACGTGTGAGTCAGTGGATAGTGAGCGGCGCTATATCACATCTGGGAACTTATTTACGATGGTCGTTGCCTTCCCCCATGGCTAAGTGGTCTCAACCACGGACTGGCAACAGTCTAGTTGCGGGTTCGAGCCACACCAGGGTCCGATGGAATCCGCACTGTTGACGATTGCCAAAAGAATGAAACGCGCGTACGATGCATTTCCGGGCGTGTGACGGCTGTCTGCGTGAGTCTAGATGTGATGCATTTCTACCTATAACATTCAACCCCTTGCTACTCTTCTGTGGTTTACAAATATGCATCCTTTTTGCCTTGACAGTGCCTTTGCATATGGCTATATGTACATGTTCATTTGGTGCAACGTGTGTGAATTTAGGCGGAAATGCTTCCTGTGCTGAAGGATGCCCTTGTGCTACCACTCTACAATTACACAGGAAATAAGCATTTTGCGTCGAATTTTCGTGGCATCAGCTTGATGAGTTGTGTGGGCAAGCTGATTGCTTGCATTGTGCTCAACCACCTTGTCAGTCAGGTTGTGGAACCGAAGGTGGCGGAAGAGCAACGTGAATTCTGTTCGGGTCGCAGTACTATAGATATGGTGTTTGCAGCTCCTCAGTTGCAAAAGTGTAGAGAACGACACCGGCCTTTGAACCCGTTTTTTGTCGGTTTCACCAGGGCATTTGATGCTATGAACCGCGAGTCGTTGTAGATGGTGTTGGTTAGGTTTGGTAGTCCGAGTAAATTTTTAAGTTTGATTGTATGTCTTCACAGTGGTATGCGAACGATGGTACAGCTTTGTGGAGAGACCTCGGATGTCTTTGCAGTTATGTCTGGTGTGAAACAAGGCTATGTCTTATCTCCTGCTTTGTTTACTATTTATCTTCATGCCATGATGTCATGTACGTTTACTGCAGCTTGTGCTTACGGTGTACGTGTGGAGCACCGTCTTGATGGTTTGTTGCTTAACATCCGTCGTTTCGGTGCGAGAACCTTAGTCTGTGCGACAACTATCCGTATGCCGTTGTTCCCTGACGACTGTGCGCTGTTTGCGCACAGTGCGGATGAGTTGCAGCACATGATTGGTGCTCTGCTTTCGACAGCGGCCATATGCGGACTCACCGTCAACACAAGCAAAACGGTCTGTCTAGTTCAGCCTTCACCGAAGGTGCAATCTGCAGTGGTGCCGTGAATTAGTATTGGTACTGAAATATTGGAAACCACCACCCGCTTCTGCTACCTTGGGAGTGTGATGTCGACTAATCAGCAGCTACACAGTGAGCTGCGTATCCGCATGTCGAAAGCAGTGGAGGCATTCGGGAAGCTTGAGTACCGAGCGTAGAACAACCATCAGCTTACCATTAGCGCGAAGCTGATGGTGTACAAATCAATGATGCTGTTCATTTTTCTATACGGCAGCGAAACTTGGGTGGTGTATAGGCGAGACGTGAGATATCTCGGGCGGTCTCACCAACGGTGTCTGTGACAGAGTCTTTGCATCGGTTGGGGCGACAGCGTTACAGAGAAAGTGTTGCGCTGAAGTAGAATTTATACAGGGGATGGCGTACTTTTGCGGCGACATTTGAGGTGGCTCGTTTTTAGTCAGGCGTATGAATTGGAGGTGGATACCGAAGTAGCTACCAAATGGTTTAAGTGAATGTTTGGAAAGCGGCATGTGGCGAAACCGAAGCTTCGTTACCAAAGACATGATCAGAGTGAGCTTTTCACGTTCAAATCTTGATTGCAGGTTATGGGAATCGAAGACGGTTGGTCGGGGTGCGTGGCGCAATCTAACCACGAACGCCATTGCCGAGGTGCAGGAGAAAGCCTACATGCATGCAGAGAAGAAACGGCTTTGTTGAAGCGCCAAGCACCGATAGGTTCTGCTCCATGTAGACCGAGTGCATGGTGCTAGAGCACACACGGTCACGAGTGCCTGAGTCAGGCAGGTCTAATGAGCCATCAGCGATGCCACTTGGTTAATTTCGATAACCTGTTCGCGTTTGTGGCATTTCCTTAGAATACACTTTTAATGTATTGAACTTATCACGGATTTCTTAGTAGCCAATTTCCTTCGTATGCTCATTTAGTGAATCTGTATGCATTTTTCAATTTATTTTATCTGGTAATGTTCTTTCAGGTTTTGGCTGTTGTTTGACATTCCTGGTGTGGTTGCGCTTGATGTGCATGTTGACAAGATGCCCACTTATCTATTACCCACCATCTCGTCCACACTGGCTCCAGGAGACAGTTGGTCGTTGCTGGAGGGGACGGGGTGCACGGTTCTTGTGGCCGTGCTACGCTCGGTGTTGTCCTATGAATCTGGCTTGTGTGTGGAGCGGACTACGGTCTAGCCACCGCCTTGCGTGCACGTGATTCCTCAAATACAGTGTGCTTGTGTTTGCCTGTGAGGGAGTGTGGACCAGCTCCGTTGATGAAACGTGGCTGCCATCCACATGCTTCCCGATCTTATTCCTTCGGGTTTACACTGGGGTGTGTGGTTGGAGCTGTGGGTGGTTCAGCGCAAGCCATCCATGATCCCTCTGTAGGTGCAGGCGTCTTGTGGCTGGCCACAGTGACAGGCAAATCCGATACCGAAGGCCGCCAAGCATATGTGTAGCTTTTAGCTGGTGCTTATGAGTGTGCCGTTGTATTGGTGACTGTTTGAGAGCGTTGACAATGTTATGAGATGATTGAGGTTCGTGGATTGGATGTAATTACCTAGATATCCACGGTGCAGTGACTTTAGTTTATGACGAGTCACATTCGCCACGTGACTGTGTTGATAAACGGACATTTGTGGCTTTTTATAGGGAGAATGCTTTCCAGACGAAAATCCACCGCGTCCTGGAACACTGTCGTCAAATTATTAGCTGGAACGGGTTAGACCCAATCCACCCAACTGGCACTACGACGACGGTGTTCGGCTAATCTGACATTCGGCCTGGTCTCGTTACCTGAACCAGTAGGATGACTGATGTCTTTTCCGACTTCCGTGACGGTATGCATCGGTCAAGCGTACTTTGAACTTGTAAAGATCAAGTGTGTGGTCGATGGAATTGGTTGGGCTGCGCGTCTGTCCCAGGGGTATGCAGTTACACTGGTTGACAAGCCTACAAACCCAAGCCGGCGGACTCAGGCAGTAGTAGGGCCAATCACTGAGATCTCCGAAAGTAGCCAGAAAATATGCACCAAATTGGCACAGGTTGAAAAACACACCAAAGGAAGTACATTGACGCACAATCCACACAGAAAACACGTATAAGCGTAGTCCGGAGGCAAAAGTAGGATGCAGAACTTCAAAACTCCGCGTCGTTCGTGTGTACAGCACCGCTAATTGTCTGTGGCCTCGTTTGACCTTGCCATGTGCTTTTTCGATCATTTGCCTCCCGGGTATCGTCTGATGTTACCAAGTCAGTGTTTACGGGAAATGCGTTCATTTTTAGTTCGTCCCTAGTGATGCCAGCATTGAAAGCCGTGAACCAGGTTGTCACCCGTTACCATCCCACGAGATTAAAGGTAGAATGGCCTGAAAAATGCATAGAGAGCAGTTCTTGTGTTAGTACAGTGGGTGTATATGAGATGGAGTAAATACAACAATGATTCAGACACCTCGATTTTGACTTGTAAGGTAGAGTTTTTGGTCACCGATGTGACCGTGTCCGTCGTTCCAGTTTAAGAAAAGACACAATATTATCCATGAATGTTCTCGTGAGATCTGCGGCGACTGTTTCAAGGAATTAATACCAAATTTACGCTATGTAATAAACAGCAAAGCGAGTGGCGAAAAGTTAGGTAGAAATCAAATGTATACTTTGAAACGTGAAGTTACATCGGATGAGAACTACGGCTCGGGAATAAGTCTCAAAAGCTTGATAGCGCGCACTGTGTTACCAAGGTATAAAAGGGAATTCACAACAAGCCGATTCGTAGACATTGGACTGCAGGTTCTTTGCTCTGGATCTCGAAAGCTTCGGGTTTTCATTGAATTCTTAAGACTTAGACTGTGCTGCAACTTTCTGTAGGTAAAGACCTGCCATTTCAGTAAACAGTGGAGGTTGATGGCCGACTTGACCAGGTTACACGTTGTGATATTTCGCGGATGATTCTACACTTGCTTGTAAATTGTTGCCCTACGAACAAAAGAATAGCATCCTTTACATGCAACGGTTTCCCAAACTTTACCCGTCGGTTAAACTATCATGTTGTATGTAATTTGTGCGAAGTGCTGTGTTATATGGTTCAGTATACTAAGTTAAATGATGCTGGAGTCAGCTAGATACTTCTCAACTCCGGAAGTTCACTCGGAGGACGAGATAACGCAGACCAAACCGTGTGTTTAACGACCCTCTCCGCAACGTGGCGGTGAGTATACAGGCATAAGTGCCTTGTGAGTATCATGGATGTATCTAAACTGGATTAACGTATCACATCGGTCAAATGAAGCGAAATATGAGTGAGCGTAGTCATTTCCTTTTTTTATTTCTCACGGTTACTGAACGATAAATGCTCTCTATACTATTTCGTGTGTGCATATACCATGTCCATTTCTAACTGTCGTTATGCAGCAGTGCACTTAAGACGGGAGACGCTTAAAGTGACAGTTTACTTATTTCTTGATCCTTTCAATTTCCATTTTCATTCCAACCATCCTACGGGATTTGTCAAGCACATACTTTTTACCCGTGATAAATCATTGTTCATAGAAAACAGTTTGCTGTCTTCGGGATGGATGCAAGCGTTCGTAACCCTATGAGCCCATATAAAATGAGATTAACCGATGCTGCTGTACCATTTTCTGACCGCAAATGTCAGCTGATCTGCGCAAACCCATGTACACCAACCTCTGTATGTTATTGTGATGACCAATTCCCTGTCGTGATATTTCTACCTATGGTTAGCCATACACGCAGAAACAGGAAATCACTGAGAAACCAGTCGTGATACAAAACCAATATAGGAACAGCAGAAGAAAACGATTACATGTGATCGTTCGCAAAAACTTGAGTACTAACTCGATCGTAGAAGAACCAAGTTTGACTACTAAAATCCAAACGGATTACGATAACTTGGTAATAGTCTAATTAAAGCGAAGACACCAGGGGTATGCAAGAAAGGCCCTTGCAGAAGTTCTTTTACAAGGTCACGAAATACCAGCATGACTAATAGAGCGTAACAAAGAACGAAACGATCTTCGACAAGCTAAGGGGAGTAAATAAAAAAATAAATCAATTGTATATTTTCCGGCGCTGCGTGAAGGAATTCCCCAAAAGGAGCAGATCGAAAACTCTTACATCCTTATGTCATTGCATTAATACCATTCGAAAATAAATTTGGGCGAAAATTTCAAATTAAGTAACAAAAGTAAACAAACTCGTGCTGCTGTTTTTGTCGTTGAACCAGGTTTCTTCACGATCGCTTGCACTATGTTTGGAGCAAGAAAAAATGAGATGAAATGAAAGGGGCCATGGTCCAAAACTTTTATGCATGAGTTGTTCGTAATTTAGTCAGGTGCCATCGATTTCGCTCTTGAATGCGTTCTCCAGGGCTTATGATATCCCGAACATAGCAATCGCGTTTTGGACGGTTAACTACCTACTCATCGCAAGCTTAAACTGACGCGGTTTACAGCATTTTCTGATATCTCTTGAGAGTTTGTTCCAAATCTTTGTAGTGGACTGGAGAAAAAGGTTCGCTGATTCTCGTAGTAAATTTCGGAATCGCGACCTTTATCTCTGTTACGCAGCGAATATCTGTTGTTTAGAGACTTATGAACGCCGTCATCAGAACTATGGATTTGATGACTTATGATTTTGTAACGTAAACACACGTTCGGGTTCCCTCTCCGAAGCCAAACCAGGTCAAATCTTAGCTTACCATAATGTTCTCTGGATCCCTTCTTTGAGGAATAACCACATAGCTTTTTCCTGAAGCGTCGCTGGACATTTTCAAGAGCCTGTATGTCTGATTTTCACAGATTTGATTGAACCAATGAGCAGTATTCCATATAAGCCAGCTGCAAGATTCCACGAGATAATAATGATGGCATATGTATCCGATGGCCTTAATGGCCTTCGAAACTTTAAAGTCAGTGTTCAGAAAAGTAAACATGACTGACTTTCACACACTCAAGTCACGAACTGCCCTGCTTTGCGAGATGCATGTGCCTTGCAGTAAGAGAGTCTCTGGCGGTAATTCGCATTTGTGCGACAAATATTACACTTATCCATGGGCTGTGGAGGCGGCCGTTTGGACAAATAAACAGCTCCATATTTCGACAAATGCTCAGTGCGTATGTTCGCCCCCATGTCGAGTATGCAATTCAAGCCTAGCATCCATGGCTGAAACACGACCTTAATGCACTGGAACAGCCACAACGTCGGGCATCTAAGAACATAATTGGAATGCGCAATCGTTCCTACCAGGAGAGGCTGCACTGATTGGGGATATTCAGTGGAAACTATCGCAGACTACGAGGGGGCCTGATTATGTCATACTTGGTTCTGCGAGACCCACATCATGTGTGCCGCCATTTACTGCAACTCAGCAGCAATACAAACTTGAGGGGCCACTCATTAAAACTCGCAGAACAATACAGTCGTCTGGATTGCCGGAGAAATTTCTTTTCCATTCGTGTCTGTCACCTGTGGAATGCTCTCGCAGAATCGGTCGTCTCTGCACCGACACTAACGGTATTTAAAAGACGGTTGGACGACGCACTCATGCACTTACAAATGTTACTCAACACTAAGTCTCCATCCTACACCTGGAGTTTATCATGGAATTATTTGTTGTTAACTGTGGGTGCTGTGAATATAAGAGGATCGCAGGACTACAGCGGAGCAAAGGTTAAGTCCTTATTTTCATATTTAAATTATTAACTATTTCCTATCCTTATCATCATTATTCTTATATTGATATCCCCACCAACTATCCAACGGGATTTGTAAAGCAACGCTTTTTAACCCGTATAAATTCATTGTTCATTGTTCAAATGACATCTGCCACATTTGACACCAGGACTCAAGTGAAGATAGGTCATCCTGAGTGAGATGTACGGCTGTGTGGGTATTAGTATGTTCCTTGTGAGAACTGAGAACTGGTGGGAAGCAGCGAGTAGAGGTTGCTCTGTGTAGCTGCATCATTCGTCGTTTTCGGACATGATCTTTATTTATCGTTTCGCTCTCTGTACTTTGCCTCTGCAAATTGTTGGTCTAGTAGCATCTTGAATTTAGACACTGTGTTGGCTTCTACTATATGCTGAGGCAGGTCGTTCCAGACATTCACCACTCTGCGCTCGAAACAGAGTTGATGGGCGACCCGCTTCAAATCCGGGACGATAAGTTTATACCGGTGTCCTCGCGTGCAGCTTTGTGTGCGTAGATGAAGTAGTTGTCTCAACATGGGGTAATCACCCAGATGTAATATCCGGTGTGTCATGATGAGGTCAACCCTCAGCCGACGATAAGATAGGGTGTATAACCCTAGTTTCTTACATCGGTCTTCGTATGACATACCTCGTAAGTTGGGAATCAGCCTGGTGGCTACATGCTGCACCCGCTCAAGCTTTTCTACTTCGCCCCGGGTGATGGGACAGTATGCGGGAGTGCCGTACTCTAGCATTGGTCGTATTATCGAGACGAAGAGGCGAGTGGCAATCTCTTCGGACCAAGTGCTAAAGCTGCGCCTGAGAGCCCAAAGCATACGAAGGCTGTTTTGGTACAGCCTATTCGTGTTGTCAATGAACTTTAGGTCACAGCGTGAGAGTACACCGAGGTCGCGCACGAAAGGAGCGGGATGCAACGGTTGAGTAGATAACTTTAATGTTATCAACAAACAGAAACGGAGCACCATGTCTTATTCTTTAGAATACATCGTTAACCTATTTATGTAAAAGTACTGGACCATGAACACTTCCTTGAATTGCTCCATTGGTGACTGTTGTCGGTTTAGAAAAATGGTCGCCGATCCCAACCACCATCTGTGTATCAATGATATGAAGACAACCAAGAAAACATCGGCTCTCCCATGCCTATGGCCTTCAGTTTGTTGATTAACCTACGATGAGACACTCTACCAAAAGCTTTTTGCATATCTAAGAGCAAGATTACAACACTGTTTCCGTTGTTTCTAGCAGCCGTTGTGTGGTTTAAAAAGCCTGTCTGACATGTTGCGCAGGCTCAACCTTGCATAAAGCCTTGCTAGGAATTACTATTGAGGCTGACCTTATTCAAGAATCTAAGTCGTTCATCGTACAATATTCGCTCCATAATTCTAGATATAATGGGTGTGTGATTGACGGGACGAAACTTTTTAACCATGTGCGCGGCTCCATTTTTGTGTCGCAAGCTAACGCCTGAAGTCTTTTACTAACTTGGATATCCTCCGGTGTTAAAAGAGCATCTAAAGATGTTGGGCAAAAGCAGTGGGAAGTCACTGCCACTGCTTTTTATTAAACTGGGAGGGATTCCATGAGACCCTGCGCAAGTCGAGGAGCGTAAGCGAGAGATTTGAGCAGCGATTTTCGCCATAGTGGATTCCACTGTGCATAGACTTGCACCGTTTATGGCAGGATAAATGCTGGTATGTCTGATGATTCATTAACCATTGATTTGGCTAAATGAGCACTGAAAGCTTCATAAACATCCCCTGATGCATCGAAGTATGTTCCATCAAGCGTGGTGCTAAAGTTAAAGGTTTTGGTGCGATGAGAATCCCGGGCACGGAATAGTTTAGATAGTTCGGATGTTCTGTTAGAGCCGTTCAAAGCGTTATACTTTTCTAGGATGACTTATCATTTTGATGCTTTAGTTCTTCGATGCTCTTTTACCGTTGGAATAATGGCCCGAACTTATCAATTAACCTGAGTATCCGCCGAATCTTCCGAAGCTTGATTACTGCGTTATATACTTTGCAATCGGATTTATGTTTAGTTTCGGAGGCACATTTTAGCGACACCGCTGAATCGATGCAAAAGCCACGTACACTTCGGAACGCGTCCGTTGCTTGTTGATGGCATGAAGAGAAAGATAACAGGTCAAAATTCATCGAGCGAACCAGGTTCTTGAACGAGTTCCATTTGCCGGCATTGAACAAACGATAATGTACATGGTGTTGTACATTAGCCATGCATAGTCTTAGGCAGCATTTGATCACCCGATGATCGCTCCCCGGAAATTCATCAAGAATATTAATATTGATTGCCGATCTGCCCAAAGAAAAAATAACATCCAGAGTATTTTCACCTCTGGTTGGTTGGGAGACGTGTTGTTGCCGGCCATTCATTTGGACGCAAGTGATAAGATTTTTGTATTTCAAAGGGGCAGTTCCCATGGACCATGTAATCGATGGCAGATTGAAATCACCTCCGATAATCTTACGTATAAATGGCAGGCCAGGTGACTTGTGTTTTACTTGCTATAGCCATTCAATTGTCTTAGACGAAATCCCCATGAGCGAAGTGCACGTTTTTGCAATCAAGAACGATGATTACCAAGAAATAGTTCCACTACGCGTTGTTAATTTATTGTTTTATTTACTCGCAGTGCATTTTGTTACATTTCTGTCCTACCGCACTTGTCACGGTTACTTGTTTGCCCAAAAGAAAAGCATCGCTATGATGCGCAGTGGTCTGCTTGAGTTCTGTGTTTGCACATTTGGCACTCTACACTACAGTATGTCACCGAAGATAAGCCCGTCTATGGTTAGGTCGACAATATTGCGCCATTGACATGACTACGTGTATAAATTTGGGTCACATGTATTGCATACAACTTCCTAGGAAGGCGACCTGGCTGTGTTCATTCAGAATGACCTTAACTGATCAAAGCAGTCAGGGGCAGCTGCGAAACGAGCCAACCAGGACGTCGGCTTGCTGCGGTGAGCATTCGGAAGATTTGACCCATCCATCTTCCCCATGATGCATAATTCTTGCATGCGCCATCACGTTGAATACGCCATGCAAGCTTGGCAACCTTAGTTGAAGCGCAACTTAGAAGTGCTAGAGAATCCACAACGCAGGGCTACCAAGAATGTCAAGGGCCTACGAAATCTGTCCTATCATCAAAGGCTGAAGTGATTGGGAGGGCTGCGTGGAGGTCTCATATTACTCTCGTATTACTCTACCATATTACTCTACTGCCATAACACCAATCTCAGAGGTAACGCTCTGAAATTGTGTGCATAGTCTAGCCGCCTGGAATGCCGGTGGAATTATTTTTCTCTTCGGGTTTGCTAACCCTGAAACTCTCTTCCAAACTTCGTTGTTTCCTCCCCCACCCTGGATATTTTCAAAAAAGGTTGGATCTTGCCCGTGGCCCCCATCACTGCGTCGCCTAAACTGTGCTACTATGAAATATATTAATTATCCCTGCAAACCGGATTAACATATTACATAAAACTAAGGACTGGTTACTGAAGTTAGTATTCTTGTTTTTTACTTTTCTCACGGAGTATCTAAACTATAACTGTCCCCGTATTACCTCGTCGTTCGCATTCAAATCCCAGTTACACTACTATTATTCAGCAGCTTATTTGCTAGATAAACGCTCAACCAGATAACTCACATATATTTTGATAATTGTAGTTTTACCCCCAGCATCCTGCGGGTCTTGTCAAGCAACTGCTTTTTTACAAGGCACAAACGATTGTCCAATATACTTTACGATATCAAATTTGTCCAAAATCGTAAGCCCGTATAGTAGCTTACCGCCAAAAGGTCTGCCGGTAGGTGCTATTCTGTCATGTTTTACCCATGTTATTGTGTTTACTGGTGTTGTTTTGTATATCCTCGTATTTTTGTTAAGCTCATCCCTCCTGAACGTCAAATGTGCAATATACCGAGAAGTTTCGCCACGATAATGAGCCGTATAGTTATAGGCACACGGTCCGCGGTGCTGCGTGACTACCATTGGAACAATTGAGACACTCCAAATCTCCACCACCGGCGAATGGAGCTAAGGGAAGATAAGGCATAAGTGTGCAATTAATTCTTAAGTGGATTTTACATGTGAATCTTTTCAGATTGGGCATAACTTTCATGTAAGTCGACATCCCACTGCAGGAAGGAAAATTTTCCAAAATTCTTCGGCTTAAATTCGGTAATATATGGCATTTATTTTTATTCATTATTTTCAACTTTTTCTCCATTTGCAATGGGTGTAATATGCTGAAAGTCTACCTACCAAGGTGCATAAAACCTAATTTGTTATGTCTTGGTCCGACTTAATAATCATTACCCAGTCAACCACACCCCACCACGGACATTCCTCATCCCTTCTCACACTATCCATGCGATCAATCACAAATGCAGCAGCCCATACTCAAACTTGAACAACAGCTACACACAGGCACTCCCACATACATGAATGAACTCACAGCTCCAATCTTCCTGGCTACCTTGCACCATTTTTTATACGTACATCGAGATTTAGTCGTACTCTTACCATGATTATGTCCACATAGGAGTGTCTCACCTTGTCCGTGGCCCAGTGGCACATGCTGCTGACTGGCGGTGCAAGCTGCTGGTGGTCATGGCTTCGAATCCTGCTGGATCCGAAGGATGCGCACTGCCGATGACGTCTACCAGGCTGAAACTGCAGTCTAGTGCTTCTCCAGACATGTGTACGACTATCTGTTTTGGAAGCTGTCTGCGACGAAACCCCAATTATTTATATCAAAATCCCCTACTCATGAGTACACCAAAATATATCCGCCCTGACAGTTTCTAAATGCTATGTCGTACATCGCTATTGTCAGTGGACGTCGTGTCTTTCGGACCAACCCTGTCCTCTGCAACGTTCTTAACTCACATGGCATTGTGGAGGATAAAACGTGCTATATCGCAGTTAGCTTGCAAATTATAGAGGCCCGAAGCTGTTCCCCGTGGCCCAGTGGTATAAGCTACTGACTGGCGGTGCAAGCCATTGGTTGTCATGGATTCGAATCCTGATGGATCCAGTGGATGTGGGCTACTGATGCCCAACTGGCTGAAACTGCAGTCTAGTGCTTTTCCGGGCATGTGGATGACTATCTGCTTTGGATCTGGCTGCGAGGAACTCACAATTAATTTATTAATTTATCAATTAATTAACTCAAGTACATCCAGTTGTATCGGTAAAGTGGATTTGGATGCTTGTGTACTTTGTTAAAACCCCCCTAGAACTAGACAGTGGCCGATCGGAGCGAATGGTCTTTTCTGGTCATTGGTATACTGCCGATAAAATAGCCGAAGCCTAACATGTCTCGTAGGACTGTTAGGGTTTTCAAACGAAAGAGACACAACTTGAAACGATGAAGCCGAAAACAGCGGACTTACTGAGCAAGACTTCTTCTGTATGAATGGTTTACATTTGATTTAAGCAATTTAAAGTGTCACCGCTCTTGATTTTCCTAGAAAACCGGTGCGGTTTGATGCCATTTTACTTTCCAAAGGTGCGGATGGTTCGTGTGTGTTATCTAATGAGTACAACGCGATTGGCACATTGTTGACGTGATCGTCGAGCACAGCCAATGTAGGGGCTGCAATCACAGGTTCTAGGAATAAATTCCATGTGTCAAACACATATGGAAAATTCTGTTTACACTCAAGCCGATTGTCTTGTTCCGTCAGTTTGAAGATTTGGCCTCTGATTTTGTCGTTGTGGCTGAACTTTAGGAGATTCTGACACAAGTGATCAGTGATGCTTAAAATCTGGTAGACCGTGATAAGTTCACCATGCTAGTGCCTATAGCATCCACTGAAAATTCCGAATACTCAGGCGCTGTTCTTAAGGTAAATGGTATAGGCTTTTGACGTTTTTGGTGTCCCGACTTTGTGGAATTTCCAATATATAGTAAGATCGCGCTTCAGTCATGGCAACTATGCTTCGATCACATATTTTACGTGCGGGCGCATGTATGTAGAAAGCAACTGGAGAAAATGGTTGGGTCCAAGTGACCAGAAGCCATGCTTAAGAGCCCCAAGTTTTTGATGTCCTTCTTCTGATACTACTACAGATTGCTCCGAGCAACCAACTTCTTCCCCAATCAGTACATGGGATCTTTTCCATGAGAACAGTCCTGGAGATCCTTGTCACCCAGCATATATGTGTGAAGTACTTGGGGTCGTAGATGGAATACTTGATATTTAGTTACGTGAAACTGAGGACGATTTTGGATTAAGCATTCATCAACGTTGTCCAGATCCTTTTGAATCTGTATGTGGTGGTCTGGAAGTTTGATCGGTCGCCAAACCTTGATGTCGTCGCCATAAAGCAAACACTGTGAATTGGTCAAGCCCACTAGATAGTTATTGGCAAACAGGAACAGACGGGCCTTATTATTAAACTTTGTGGTACATCTCATTCCAGTTGTACAGGATTTAATACAGATTAGCGACCTTTCACCTCCAAACGCCTGTGCATGGTGAAGTTGCCGATCCACCCTAAGAGTGGATCACCAATGCTATAATCCTGAAGGTTGGCTAGAAGTACGCAATGGTTCAACCGGTCGAACGCCTAAATGAAGTCAAAGTAGACAACAACACCTGCATCTACTATTTCCATCCAGCTGGTCCGTACTGACAATAGATTGGTTGTGTACGACCGTTCCGGCGGAAGGCGTGTTGCTGTTGTGCGAGATAGCTAAGCTTGTCAAAGTAAGAAATGAGCCCCTCAGCAATGCTAACCTCCATGACTTTTGAAAAGACTGGAAGAAGTCACTGGATGGTAGTTAGCTGGATCGGAACGACTGACTTATCCGTACATTGGAGTTATTATCCCATGTTTCCATGCTGTATCCGCATGCATCTCGTCAAGATAATGCTGGGAGAACTACACCAAGTGTGAGACCAATTTCTTAGCTGATCCAGTAAAAGCATTCGGGCGATTACTGTGAATTCCGGGAGAGCTGTGTGGCCGCACAGCTAACAGTTTTCTCACTAAAATGTCTACCGCAAAGTGGATATTGGTATGTCTTGGCGGGGAAAGCGTAATACTCCCTGGTATTTTTCGGTACTCGTTTTTTGATGCAAGGTGGCTGAACTAAACGGCTGCTGATAATCTACTGGTACCAGATATATATTTGAGAATGCAAATGGACCTTGTACTTGCCCTTATTACACGCGGCCGTGAGTGTTGACTCAGTTATGTTTCATATGATTGCCCGTTTCAATGGTGTGTTTCCAGCTAGGTAAGCAGCCTCTCAGTAAAGGACCTAGACACTGCGTTTGGTTAGCTATTACCTCGGTAGCTCCTGGAGTGCCGCGGGAAGACATTATAAACATAGAGCTTTCTCCTAGTTCTGGTTGCTGCACACTGCAATACTAATCAGCCCCCACTTGACCAACGATTGTCTTGTAGCTCAAAAGTATGCACTATAGAAGTAAAGCTGACGAGGGCCGCACTATTTCCCTGTCGCGCAACAAAGACTGCCTCGCTCTCGTTTGAAGAGCTTCTGGTTCACCTGGAAAGCCATTGCAGTCTATTAAACTTGTCATCGGATATAATCTGTGCTTGTCAAAGCATTTATTTTCCGCCTCACATCCATCTATCACCTATGGATTCATTACCAACCCGATTTGATATTTGGCTGCGGAGCCGCCTGATTAATCTTCTTTCATCAACCGTTTAGATTGAACCGGGCGGCACAACACGAAATGGAGTTGGATTTGAAGAACAAATTCACGGCTCAGCAAATTGACGAGACAGCGGTGGGAATGAAGAATAGTTCTGCCGGTGTGCACTACTACGAAGGGGTGGAGAATATAGACCACTGGTGAGTGTGCCTGATTTGCAGATTCGGACTGGTACTGCAATGCGGTCAAGCTCTGAGCGATGTATGCTGTCACTGCGTTTGTCTGAAATACGCTTTATGCTAACATTTATGGACTGTTTCAATGTTGATCGCTCTCGTTAGTTGATAAGGAGACCGGTTACAACCCAGTTCGTGCTGTCCTCATGGAAGTATCCGAATTGCAACTTACCCTACTGCCTCCTTTAGTCAAGGCCATGCTGACTATTGTTGTGCAAGGGTTTAGCTAACGTATCATTATGTAAATTCGTTATATTATCATTCACATATCTTTATAATATTCTATAATACTAGATTAATCAATTATGGAATAATTATTCCATATTTGATTAATCTAGTATTATAGAATATTATAAAGATATGTGAATGATAATATATCGAATTTACATAATGATACGCTATAGCTAAACATTGCACAACAGTTAGTTTAGCCATGGCCTTGACTAAGGAGGAGGCACGTAAGGGTAAGTTGCAATTCGGATACTTCCATGAGGACAGCACGAACTGGGTTGTAACGGTTCTCCTTATCAACTAACGAGAGCGATCAACATTGAAACAGTCCCATAAATGTTAGCTAAAGCGTATTTCAGACAAACAGCAGTGTCAGTATGCATCGCTCAGAGCCTTGAACCGCTTTGCAGTACCAGTCCGAATCTGCAAATCAGGCACACTCACCAGTGGTCTATATTCTCACCCCTTCGTAGTAGTGCACACCGGCCAGAACTATTCTTCATTCCCACCGCTGTCTCGTCAATTTGCTGAGCCGTGAATTTGTTCTTCAAATCCAACTCCATTTCGTGTTGTGCCGCCCGGTTCAATCTAAACGGTTGATGAAAGAGATTAATCAGGCGGCCTCCGCAGCCAAATATCAAGTCGGGTTGGTAACGAATCGATAGGTGATAGATGGATGTGAGGCGGGAAAATAAATGCTTTGACAAGCACAGATTATATCCGATGACATTTTTAATAGACTGCAATGGACTTTCCAGGTGAACCAGAAAGCTCTTCAAACGAGAGCGAGGCAGTCTTTGTTGCGCGACAGGGAAATCGTGGCGGCCCTCGTCAGCTTTACTTCTATAGTGCATACTTTTGAGCTACAAGACAATCGTTGGTCAAGTGGGGAGCTGATTAGTATTTGCAGTGTGCAGCAACCAGAACTAGGAGAGGAAAGCTCTATGTTTATAATGTCTTCCCGCGGCACTCCAGGAGCTACCGAGGTAATAGCTAACCAAACGCAGTGTGTCTAGGTCCTTTACTGAGAAGGCTGCTTACCTAGCTGGAAACACACCATTGAAACGGGCAATCATATGAAACAATAACTGAGTCAACACTCACGGCCGCGTGTAATAAGGGCAAGTACAAGGTCCATTTGCATTCTCAAATATATATCTGGTACCAGTATATTATCAGCAGCCGTTTAGTTCAGCCACCTTGCATCAAAACGAGTACCGAAAAATACCAGGGAGTATTACGCTTCCCCGCCAAAACATACCAATATCCACTTTGCGGTAGACATTTAGTGAGAAAACTGTTAGCTGTGCGGCCACACAGCTCTCCCGGAATTCACAGTAATCGCCCGAATGCTTTTTACTGGATCAGCTAAGAAATTGGTCTCACACTTGGTGTAGTTTCTCCACCAGCATTATCTTGACGAGATGCATGCGGATACAGCATGGAAACATGGGATAATAACTCCAATGTACGGATAAGTCAGTCGTTCCGATCCAGCTAACTACCGTCTGGTGACTTCTTCCAGTCTTTTCAAAAGTCATGGAGGTTAGCATTGCTGAGGGGCTCATTTCTTACTTTGACAAGCTTAGCTATCTCGCACAACAGCAACACGCCTTCCGCCGGAACGGTCGTACACAACCAATCTATTGTCAGTACGGACCAGCTGGATGGAAATAGTAGATGCAGGTGTTGTTGTCCTACTTTGACTTCATTTAGGCGTTCGCACAGGTTCGAACCATTGCGTACTTCTCGCCAACCTTCAGGATTATAGCATTGGTGATCCACTCTTAGGGTGGATCGGCAACTTCACCATGCACAGCCGTTTGGAGGTGAAAGGTCGCTAATCTGTATTAAATCCTGTACAACTGGAATGAGATGTACCACAAAGTTTAATAATAAGGCCCGTCTGTTCCTGTTTGCCAATAACTATCTAGTGGGCCTGACCAATTCACAGTGTTTGCTTTATGGCGACGACATCAAGGTTTGGCGACCGATCAAACTTCCAGACCAACACATACAGATTCAAAAGGATCTGGACAACGTTGATGAATGCTTAATCCAAAATCGTCCTCTGGTTTCACGTAACTAAATATCAAGTATTCCATCTACGACCCCAAGTACTTCACACATATATGCTGGGTGACAAGGATCTCCAGGACTGTTCTCATGGAAAAGGATCCCATGTACTGATTGGGGAAGAAGTTGGTTGCTCGAGCAATCTGTAGTAGTATCAGAAGAAGGACATCAAAAACTTGGGGCTCTTAAGCATGCTTCTGGTCACTTGGACCCAACCATTTTCTCCAGTTGCTTTCTACATACATGCGCCCGCACGTAAAATATGTGATCGAAGCATATTTGCCATGACTGAAGCGCGATCTTACTATATATTGGAAATTCCACAAAGTCGGGACACACCAAAAACGTCAAAAGCCTATACTATTTACCTTAAGAACAGCGCCTGAGTAATCGGAATTTTCAGTGGATGCTATAGGCACTAGCATGGTGAACTTATCACGCGTCTACCAGATTTTAAGCATCACTGATCACTTGTGTCAGAATCTCCTAAAGTTCAGCCACAACGACAAAATCAGAGGCCAATCTTCAAACTGACGGAACAAGACAATCGGCTTGAGTGTAAGACAGAATTTTCCATATGTGGTTTGATCACATGGATTTATTCCTAGAACCTGTGATTGCAGCCCCTACATTGGCTGTGCTCGACGATCGCGTCAACAATGTGCCAATCGGCGTTGTACTCATTAGATAACACACACGAACCATCGCACCTTTGGAAAGTAAAATGGCATCAAACACGCACCGGTTTCCTCTAGGGAAAATCAGAGCGGTTGACACTTTAAATTGCTTAAATCAAATGTAAACCATTCATACAGAAGAAGTCTTGCACAGTAAGTCCGCTGTTTTCGGCTTCATCGTTTCAAGTTGTGTCTCTTTTTCGTTTGAAAACCCTAACAGTCCTACGAGACATGTTAGGCTTCGGCTATTTTATCGGCAGTATACCAATGACCAGAAAAGACGATTCACTCCGATCGGCCACTGTCCAGTTCTAGGGGGGTTTTAACAAAGTACACAAGCATCCAAATCCACTTTACCGATACAGCTGGATGTACTTGAGTTAATTAACTGATAAATTAATAAATTAATTGTGAGTTCCTCGCAGCCAGATCCAAAGCAGATAGTCATCCACATGCCCGGAAAAGCACTAGACTGCAGTTTCAGCCAGTTGGGCATCAGTAGCCCACATCCACCGGATCCATCAGGATTCGAATCCATGACAACCAATGGCTTGCACCGCCAGTCAGTAGCTTATACCACTGGGCCACGGGGAACAGCTTCGGGCCTCCATAATTTGCAAGCTAACTGCGATATAGCACGTTTTATCCTCCACAATGCCATGTGAGTTAAGAACGTTGCAGAGGACAGAGTTGGTCCGAAAGACACGACGTCCACTGACAATAGCGATGTACGACATAGCATTTAGAAACTGTCAGGGCGGATATATTTTGGTGTACTCATGAGTAAAGGGATTTCGATGTAATTAATTGGGGTTCGTCGCAGACAGCTTCCAAAAAACAGATAGTCGTACACATGTCTGGAGAAGCACTAGACTGCAGTTTCAGCCTGGTAGACGTCCATCGGGCAGTGCGCATCCTCGGATCCAGCAGGATTCGAAGCCATGACCACCAGCAGCTTGCACCGCCAGTCAGCAGCATGTGCCACTGGGCCACGGACAAGGTGAGACACTCCTATGTGGACATAATCATGATAAGGGTAAGACTAATCTCGATGTACGTATAAAAAATGGTGCAAGGTAGCCATGAAGATTGGAGCTGTGAGTTCATTCATGTATGTGGGAGTGCCTGTGTGTAGCTGTTGTTCAAATTTGAGTATGTGCTGCTGCATTTGTGATTGATCGCATGGATAGTGTGAGAAGAGATGAGGAATGTCCGTGGTGGGGTGTGGTTGACTGGGTAATGATTATTAAGTCGGACCAAGACAACAAATTAGGTTTTATGCACCTTGGTAGGTAGACTTTCAGCATATTACACCCATTGCAAATGGAGAAAAAGTTGAAAATAATGAATAAAAATAAATGCCATATATTATCGAATTTAAGCCGAAGAATTTTGGAAAATTTTCCTTCCTGCAGTGGGATGTCGGCTTACATGAAAGTTATGCCCAATCTGAAAAGATTCACATGTAAAATCCACTCAGGAATTAATTGCACACTTATGCCTTATCTTCCCTTAGCTCCATTCGCCGGTGGTGGAGATTTGGAGTGTCTCAATTGTTCCCATGGTAGTCACGCAGCACCGCGGACCGTGTGCCTATAACTATCCGGCTCATTATCGTGGCGAAACTTCTCGGTATATTGCACATTTGACGTTCAGGAGGGATGAGCTTAACAAAAATACGAGGATATACAAAACAACACCAGTAAACACAATAACATGGGTAAAACATGACAGAATAGCACCTACCGGCAGACCTTTTGGCGGTAAGCTACTATACGGGCTTACGATTTTGGACAAATTTGATATCGTAAAGTATATTGGACAATCGTGTGTGCCTTGTAAAAAAGCAGTTGCTTGACAAGTCCCGCAGGATGGTGGAAGTAAAACCAAAATTATCAAACTATACGTGAGGTATCTGTTTGGGCGCTTATCAAGCAGTTAAGCTGCTGAATAATAGTAGGGTAACTGGGATTTGAATGCGAACGACGAGGTAATACGGGGACAGTTATAGTTTAGATACTCCGTGAGAAAAGTAAAAAAACAAGAATACTAACTTCAGTAACCAGTCCTTAGTTTTATGTAATATGTTAATCCGGTTTGCAGGGATAATTAATATATTTCATAGTAGCACAGTTTAGGCGACGCAGTGATGGGGGCCAAGGGAAAGATCCAACGTTTTTTGAAAATATCCAGGGTGGGGGAGGAAACAACAAAGTTTGGGTAAGAGTTCCAGGGTTAGCAAACCCGAAGAGAAAATTAATTCCACCGGCATTCCAGGCGGCTAGACTATGCACACAATTTCAGAGCGTTACCTCTGAGTTTGGTGTTATGGCAGTAGAGTAATATGGTAGAGTAATATGAGAGTAATATGAGATCTCCACGCAGCCTTCGGTAGCGGCCACTGAAAACTCCCAATCACTTCAGCCTTTGATGATAGGACAGATTTCGTAGGCCCTTGACATTCTTGGTAGCCCTGCGTTGTGGATTCTCTAGCACTTTTAAGTTGCGCTTCAACTAAGGTTGCCAAGCTTGCATGGCGTATTCAACGTGATGGCGCATGCAAGAATTATGCATCATGGGGAAGATGGATGGGTCAAATCTTCCGAATGCTCACCGCAGCAAGCCGACGTCCTGGTTGGCTCGTTTCGCAGCTGCCTCTGACTGCTTTGATCAGTTAAGGTCATTCTGAATGAACACAGCCAGGTCGCCTTCCTAGGAAGTTGTATGCAATACATGTGACCCAAATTTATACACGTAGTCATGTCAATGGCGCAATATTGTCGACCTAACCATAGACGGGCTTATCTTCGGTGACATACTGTAGTGTAGAGTGCCAAATGTGCAAACACAGAACTCAAGCAGACCACTGCGCATCATAGCGATGCTTTTCTTTTGGGCAAACAAGTAACCGTGACAAGTGCGGTAGGACAGAAATGTAACAAAATGCACTGCGAGTAAATAAGACAATAAATTAACAACGCGTAGTGGAACTATTTCTTGGTAGTCATCGTTCTTGATTGCAAAAACGTGCACTTCGCTCATGGGGATTTCGTCTAAGACAATTGAATGGCTATAGCAAGTAAAACACAAGTCACCTGGCCTGCCATTTATACGTAAGATTATCGGAGGTGATTTCAATCTGCCATCGATTACATGGTCCATGGGAACTGCCCCTTTGAAATACAAAAATCTTATCACTTGCGTTCAAATGAATGGCCGGCAACAACACGTCTCCCAACCAACCAGAGGTGAAAATACTCTGGATGTTATTTTTTCTTTGGGCAGATCGGCAATCAATATTAATATTCTTGATGAATTTCCGGGGAGCGATCATCGGGTGATCAAATGCTGCCTAAGACTATGCATGGCTAATGTACAACACCATGTACATTATCGTTTGTTCAATGCCGGCAAATGGAACTCGTTCAAGAACCTGGTTCGCTCGATGAATTTTGACCAGTTATCTTTCTCTTCATGCCATCAACAAGCAACGGGACGCGTTCCGTAGTGTACGTGGCTTTTGCATCGATTCAGCGGTGTCGCTAAAATGTGCCTCCGAAACTAAACATAAATCCGATTGCAAAGTATATAACGCAGTAATCAAGCTTCGGAAGATTCGGCGGATACTCAGGTTAATTGATAAGTTCGGGCCATTATTCCAACGGTAAAAGAGCATCGAAGAACTAAAGCATCAAAATGATAAGTCATCCTAGAAAAGTATAACGCTTTGAACGGCTCTAACAAAACATCCGAACTATCTAAACTATTCCGTGCCCGGGATTCTCATCGCACCAAAACCTTTAACTTTAGCACCACGCTTGATGGAACATACTTCGATGCATCAGGGGATGTTTATGAAGCTTTCAGTGCTCATTTAGCCAAATCAATGGTTAATGAATCATCAGACATACCAGCATTTATCCTGCCATACAACGGTGCAAGTCTATGCACAGTGGAATTCACTATGGCGAAAATCGCTGCTCAAATCTCTCGCTTACGCTCCTCGACTTGCGCAGGGGTCTCATGGAATCCCTCCCAGTTTAATAAAAAGCAGTGGCAGTGACTTCCCACTGCTTTTGCACAACATCTTTAGATGCTCTTTTAACACCGGAGGATATCCAAGTTAGTAAAAGACTTCAGGCGTTAGCTTGCGACACAAAAATGGAGCCGCGCACATGGTTAAAAAGTTTCGTCCCGTCAATCACACCCATTATATCTAGAATTATGAAGCGAATATTGTACGATGAACGACTTAGATTCTTGAATAAGGTCAACCTCAATAGTAATTCCTAGCAAGGCTTTATGCAAGGTTGAGCCTGCGCAACATGTCAGACGGGCTTCTTAAACCACACAACGGCTGCTAGAAACAACGGAAACAGTGTTGTAATCTTTCTCTTAGATATGCAAAAAGCTTTTGGTAGAGTGCCTCGTCGTAGGTTAATCAACAAATTGAAGGCCATAGCCATGGGTGAGCCGATGTTTTCTTGGTTGTCTTCATACCATTGATACACAGCAGGTGGTTGGGATCGGCGACCATCTCTCTAAAGCGAAAGCAGTCACCAATGGAGTAATTCAAGGAAGTGTTCATGGTCCAGTACTTTTACATAAATATGTTAACGATGCATTCTAAAGAATAAGACATGGTGCTCCGTTTCTGTTTGTTGATAACATTAAAGTTATCTACTCACAAGGAACATACTAATACCCACACAGCCGTACATCTCACTCAGGATGACCTATCTTCACTTGAGTCCTGGTGTCAAATGTGGCAGATGTCATTTGAACAATGAACAATGAATTTATACGGGTTAAAAAGCGTTGCTTTACAAATCCCGTTGGATAGTTGGTGGGGATATCAACATAACAATAATGATGATAAGGATAGGAAATAGTTAATAATTTAAATATGAAAATAAGAACTTAACCTTTGCTCCGCTGTAGTCCTGCGATCCTCTTATATTCACAGCATCCACAGTTAACAACAAATAATTTCATGGTAAACTCCAGGTGTAGGATGGAGACTTAGTGTTAAGTAACATTTGTAAGTGGATGAGTGCGTCGTTCAACCGTCTTTTAAATACCGTTAGTGTCGGTGCAGAGACGACCGATTCTGGGAGAGCATTCCACGGGTGACAGACACGAATGGAAAAGAAATTTCTCCGGCAATCCAGACGACTGTATTGTTCTGCGAGTTTTAATGAGTGGCCCCTCAAGTTTGTATTGCTGCTGAGTTGCAGTAAATGGCGGCACACATGATGTGGGTCTCGCAGAATCAAGTATGACATAATCAGGTCGCCTCGTAGTCTGCGATAGCTTCCACTGAACACCCCAATCGTTGCAGCCTCTCCTGGTATGAACGATTGCGCATTCCAATTATGTTCTTAGATGCCCGACGTTGTGGCTGCTCCAGTGCATTAAGGTCGTGCTTCAGCCATGGATGCCAGGCTTGAATTGCGTATTCGGCATGGGGGCGAACATACGCACTGAGCATTTGTCGAAATATGGAGCTGTTTATTTGTCCAAACGGCCGCCTCCACAGCCCATGGATAAGTGTAATATTTGTCGCACAAATGCGTAGTACCGCCAGACACTCTCTTACTGCAAGGCACATGCATCTCGCAAAGCAGGGCAGTTCGCGACTTGAGTGTGTGAAAGTCAGTCATGTTTACTTTTCTGAACACTGACTTTAAATTTTCGAAGGCCATTAAGGCCATCGGATACATATGCCATCATTATTATCTCGTGGAATCTTGCAGCTGGCTTATATGGAATACTGCTCATTGGTTCAATCAAATCTGCGAAAATCAGACATACAGGCTCTTGAAAATGTCCAGCGACGCTTCAGGAAAAAGCTATGTGGTTATTCCTCAAAGATGGGATACAGAGAACATTATGGTAAGCTAAGATTTGACCTAGTTTGGCTTCGGAGAGGGAACCCGAACGTGTGTTAACGTTACAAAATCATAAGTCATCAAATCCATAGTTCTGATGACGGCGTTCATAAGTCTCTAAACAACAGATATTCGTTGCGTAACAGAGATAAAGGTCGCGATTCCGAAATTTACTACGAGAATCAGCGAACCTTTTTCTCCAGTCCACTACAAAGATTTGGAACAAACTCTCAAGAGATATCAGAAAATGCTGTAAACTGCGTCAGTTTAAGCTTGCGATTAGTAGGTAGTTAACCGTCCAAAACGCGATTGCTATGTTCGGGATATCATAAGCCCCGGAGAACGCATTCAAGAGCGGAATCGATGGCGCCTGACTAAATTACGAACAACGCATGCATAAAAGTTTTGGACCATGGCCCCTTTCATTTCATCTCATTTTTTCTTGCTCCAAACATAGTGCAAGCGATCGTGAAGAACCCTGGTTCAAAGACAAAAACAGCAGCACGAGTTTGTTTACTTTTGTTACTTAATTTGAAATTTTCGCCCAAATTTATTTTCGAATGGTATTAACGCAATGACATAAGGATGTAAGAGTTTTCGATCTGTTCCTTTTGGGGAATTCCTTCTCGCATCGTCGGAGATTATACAATTGATTTATTTTTTTATTTACTCCCCTTAGCTTGTCGAAGATCGTTTCGTTCTTTGTTACGCTCTATTAGTCATGCTGGTATTTCGTGACCTTGTAAAAGAACTGCTGCAAGGGCCTTTCTCGCATACCCCTGGTGTCTTCGCTTTAGTTAGACTATTACCAAGTTATCGTAATCCGTTTGGATTTTAGTAGTCAAACTTGGTTCTTCTACGATCGAGTTAGTACTCAAGTTTTTGCGAACGATCACATGTAATCGTTTTCTTCTGCTGTTCCTATATTGGTTTTGTATCACGACTGGTTTCTCAGTGATTTCTTGTCTCTGCGTGTATGGCTAACCATAGGTAGAAATATCACGACAGGGAATTGGTCATCACAATAACATACAGAGGTTGGTGTACATGGGTTTGCGCAGATCAGCTGACATATGCGGTCAGAAAATGGTACAGCAGCATCGGTTAATCTCATTTTATATGGGCTCATAGGGTTACGAACGCTTGCATCCATCCCGAAGACAGCAAACTGTCTTCTATGAACAATGGTTTATCACGGGTAAAAAGTATGTGCTTGACAAATCCCGTAGGATGGTTGGAATGAAAATGGAAATTGAAAGGATCAAGAAATAAGTAAACTGTCACTTTAAGCGTCTCCCGTCTTAAGTGCACTGCTGCATAACGATAGTTTGAAATGGACATGGTATATGCACACACGAAATAGTATAGAGAGCATTTATCGTTCAGTAACCGTGAGAAATAAAAAAAGAAAATGACTACGCTCACTCATATTTCGCTTCATTTGACCGATGTGATACGTTAATCCAGTTTAGATACATCCATGATACTCACAAGGCACTTATGCCTGTATACTCACCGCCACGTTGCGGAGAGGGTCGTTAAACACATGGTTTGATCTGCGTTATCTCGTCCTCCGAGTGAACTTCCGGAGTTGAGAAGTATCTAGCTGACTCCAGCATCATTCAACTTAGTATACTGAACCATATAACACAGCACTTCGCACAAATTACATACAACATGATAGTTTAACCGACGGGTAAAGTTTGGGAAACCGTTGCAAGTGAAGGATGATATTCTTTTGTTCGTAGGGCAACAATTTACAAGCAAGTGTAGAATCAACCGCGAAATATCACAACGTGTAACCTGGTCAAGTCGGCCATCAACCTCCACTGTTTACTGAAATGGCAGGTCTTTACCTACAGAAAGTTGCAGCACAGTCTAAGTCTTAAGAATTCAATGAAAATCCGAAGCTTTCGAGATCCAGAGCAAAGAACCTGCAGTCCAATATCTACGAATCGGCTTGTTGTGAATTCCCTTTTATACCTTGGTAACACAGTGCGCGCTGTCAAGCTTTTGAGACTTATTCCCGAGCCGTAGTTCTCATCCGATGTAACTTCACGTTTCAAAGTATACATTTGATTTCTACCTAACTTTTCGCCACTCGCTTTGCTGTTTATTACATAGCGTAAATTTGGTATTAATTCCTTGAAACAGTCGCCGCAGATCTCACGAGAACATTCATGGATAATATTGTGTCTTTTCTTAAACTGGAACGACGGACACGGTCACATCGGTGACCAAAAACTCTACCTTACAAGTCAAAATCGAGGTGTCTGAATCATTGTTGTATTTACTCCATCTCATATACACCCACTGTAGTAACACAAGAACTGCTCTCTATGCATTTTTCAGGCCATTCTACTTTTAATCTCGTGGGATGGTAACGGGTGACAACCTGGTTCACGGCTTTCAATGCTGGCATCACTAGGGACGAACTAAAAATGAACGCATTTCCCGTAAACACTGACTTGGTAACATCAGACGATACCCGGGAGGCAAATGATCGAAAAAGCACATGGCAAGGTCAAACGAAGCCACAGACAATTAGCGGTGCTGTACACACGAACGACGCGGAGTTTTGAAGTTCTGCATCCTACTTTTGCCTCCGGACTACGCTTATACGTGTTTTCTGTGTGGATTGTGCGTCAATGTACTTCCTTTGGTGTGTTTTTCAACCTGTGCTAATTTGGTGCATATTTTCTGGCTACTTTCGGAGATCTCAGTGATTGGCCCTACTACTGCCTGAGTCCGCCGGCTTGGGTTTGTAGGCTTGTCAACCAGTGTAACTGCATACCCCTGGGACAGACGCGCACCCCAACCAATTCCATCGACCACACACTTAATCTTTACAAGTTCAAACTACGCTTGACCGATGCATACCGTCACGGAAGTCGGAAAAGACATCAGTCATCCTACTGGTTCAGGTAACGAGACCAGGCTGAATGTCAGATTAGCCGAACATCGTCGTCGTAGTGCCAGTTGGGTGGATTGGGTCTAACCCGTTCCAGCTAATAATTTGACGACAGTGTTCCAGGACGCGGTGGGATTTTCGTCTGGAAAGCATTCTCCCTATAAAAAGCCACAAATGTCCGTTTATCAACACAGTCACGTAGCGAATGTGACTCGTCATAAACTAAAGTCACTGCACCGTGGATATCTAGGTAATTACATCCAATCCACGAACCTCAATCATCTCATAACATTGTCAGCGCTCTCAAACAGTCACAAATACAACGGCACACTCATAAGCACCAGCTAAAAGCTACACATATGCTTGGCGGCCTTCGGTATCGGATTTGCCTGTCACTGTGGCCAGCCACAAGACGCCTGCACCTACAGAGGGATCATGGATGGCTTGCGCTGAACCACCCACAGCTCCAACCACACACCCCAGTGTAAACCCGAAGGAATAAGATCGGGAAGCATGTGGATGGCAGCCACGTTTCATCAACGCAGCTGGTCCACACTCCCTCACAGGCAAACACAAGCACACTGTATTTGGGGAATCACGTGCACGCAAGGCGGTGGCTAGACCGTAGTCCGCTCCACACACAAGCCAGATTCATAGGACAACACCGAGCGTAGCACGGCCACAAGAACCGTGCACCCCGTCCCCTCCAGCAACGACCAACTGTCTCCTGGAGCCAGTGTGGACGAGATGGTGGGTAATAGATAAGTGGGCATCTTGTCAACATGCACATCAAGCGCAACCACACCAGGGATGTCAAACAACAGCCAATAAACTGAAAGAACATTACCAGATAAAATAAATTGAAAAATGCATACAGATTCACTAAATGAGCATACGAAGGAAATTGGCTACTAAGAAATCCGTGATAAGTTCAATACATTAAAAGTGTATTCTAAGGAAATGCCACAAACGCGAACAGGTTATCGAAATTAACCAAGTGGCATAGCTGATGGCTCATTAGACCTGCCTGACTCAGGCACTCGTGACCGTGTGTGCTCTAGCACCATGCACTCGGTCTACATGGAGCAGAACATATCGGTGCTTGGCGCTTCAACAAAAGCCGTTTCTTCTCTGCATGCATGTAGGCTTTCTCCTGCACCTCGGCAATGGCGTTCGTGGTTAGATTGCGCCACGCACCCCGACCAACCGTCTTCGATTCCCATAACCTGCAATCAAGATTTGAACGTGAAAAGCTCACTCTGATCATGTCTTTGGTAACGAAGCTTCGGTTTCGCCACATGCCGCTTTCCAAACGTTCACTTAAACCATTTGGTAGCTACTTCGGTATCCACCTCCAATTCATACGCCTGACTAAAAACGAGCCACCTCAAATGTCGCCGCAAAAGTACGCCATCCCCTGTATAAATTCTACTTCAGCGCAACACTTTCTCTGCAACGCTGTCGCCCCAACCGATGCAAAGACTCCGTCACAGACACCGTTGATGAGACCGCCCGAGATATCCCACGTCTTGCCTATACACCATCCAAGTTTCGCTGCCGTATAGAAAAACGAACAGCATCATTGATTTGTACACCATCAGCTTCGCGCTAATGGTAAGCTGATGGTTGTTCTACGCTCGGTACTCAAGCTTCCCGAATGCCTCCACTGCCTTCGACATGCGGATACGCAGCTCACTGTGTAGCTGCTGATTAGTCGACATCACACTCCCAAGGTAGCAGAAGCGGGTGGTGGTTTCCAATATTTCAGTACCAATACTAATTCACGGCTCCACTGCAGATTGCACCTTCGGTGAAGGCTGAAATAGACAGACAGTTTTGCTTGTGTTGACGGTGAGTCCGCATATGGCTGCTGTCGAAAGCAGAGCATCAATCATGTGCTGCAACTCATCCGCACTGTGCGCAAACAGCGCACAGTCGTCAGGGAACAACGGCATACGGATAGTTGTCGCACAGACTAAGGTTCTCGCACCGAAACGACGGATGTTAAGCAACAAACCATCAAGACGGTGCTCCACACGTACACAGTAAGCACAAGCTGCAGTAAACGTACATGACATCATGGCATGAAGATAAATAGTAAACAAAGCAGGAGATAAGACATAGCCTTGTTTCACACCAGACATAACTGCAAAGACATCCGAGGTCTCTCCACAAAGCTGTACCATCGTTCGCATACCACTGTGAAGACATACAATCAAACTTAAAAATTTACTCGGACAACCAAACTTAACCAACACCATCTACGACTCGCGGTTCATAGCATTAAATGCCCTGGTGAAACCGACAAAAAACGGGTTCAAAGGCCGGTGTCGTTCTCTACACTTTTGCAACTGAGGAGCTGCAAACACCATATCTATAGTACTGCGACCCGAACAGAATTCACGTTTCTCTTCCGGCACCTTCGGTTCCGCAACCTGACTGACAAGATGGTTGAGCACAATGCAAGCAATCAGCTTGCCCACACAACTCATCAAGCTGATGCCACGAAAATTCGACGCAAAATGCTTATTTCCTATGTAATTGTAGAGTGGTAGCACAAGGACATCCTTCAGCACAGGAAGCATTTCCGCCTAAATTCACACACGTTGCACCAAATGAACACGTACATATAGCCATATGCAAAGGCACTGTCAAGGCAAAAAGGATGCATATTTGTAAACCACAGAAGAGTAGCAAGGGGTTGAATGTTATAGGTAGAAATGCATCACATCTAGACTCACGCAGACAGCCGTCACACGCCCGGAAATGCATCGTACGCGCGTTTCATTCTTTTGGCAATCGTCAACAGTGAGGATTCCATCGGACCCTGGTGCGGCTCGAACCCGCAACTCGACTGTTGCCAGTCCGTGGTTGAGACCACTTAGCCATTGGGGAAGGCAACGACCATCGTAAATAAGTTCCCAGATGTGATATAGCGCCGCTCACTATCCACTGACTCACACGTTACTGCCGTGCGGAGGACAGGGTAGCCGCCTCAACAAAAGACGAGCTTGCCAAATATAAACCGCC
>CALYDF020003594.1:0-29675 GCA_944474145.2 Dicrocoelium dendriticum
AATGGATTGTGGTCAGCATTGTTGCGATGGCGTCGTGTCGTGTTTGCCATCGAATGGAATCATTTGAACAGGTGCTCGTCCGTCTGACCTAGGTGGACGCTAGATTAACATGGGGTAGAAAGATGCTTATACCAAATTTGAAAATTGGGAATGGCGGAATAAATTACCCCTCGTAAATATTGGGCAGTGTTAGCAGCATCATGCAGAGCAGAATCATCAATTGATACCAGTTCAACAAATGTAAAGGAGTCAGTGCTTACTTTTATAAGCTTCAACTAATAAGTGGTTCACAACAGTCACTGAAGCTCTCACAGTGGTGCACTATATCTAGTTCACACACAATATATTATGCATAGAAGTGGAACAACTTGAAAGGCAGTTAGTATAATTAACAAAACCAGTGGGATAACATTTAACAAGAATGAAAGCAGGCGGGAAATTCGATACTGGGGTACATCCTACTAATTGATATAGCTTTATTCGCAGATGTGTAAACAGCATCAATGCAGTATGCTCAATAAACAGCCACAAATCCAGCTGCTATAAATTTCGATACACACTTGAGTCACCGGTTAATTGCAGAAAATATAGCGAATTTCTGGCGCTTTTGACTGAATGAAATACCTGACCTTTATGTCATGGAAGAATATCTACTTTTAAACATACAGTATGCAGGCATGAGTTAGGATATTGAGTCAAGTTCATGCAATTGTGACCTGCAGTGTTTCATTTTCACATGAGAAAGAGAGTTAATTCAAGAAAATTAGGTTTCAGTTCTATGCAATCTGGTGTCAGGTTTGCGTGTTAGCTAATTTTATTTTATGCAAAATCAATGTCAGAGGAGAGAAATGTGCGGAGAATGAATGCTCACGGTTGGTATACAAGCAAATAGGCTAGTGCCTTTGTCAAACGTGAATAAATTTATCCACCAGTTTCGATCGTCCACTTTGTGTAGTACATAGGTTTCATCGTTTAGCTAAACGAGAAAGCTGAATCGTTCAGAAGCAGTTAAGCGGGTGCTGACACACTGCTTTATTTGCTCTACCCTTTGTCAAATCTAATGAATGGGACATATTGCCGTATGGGATTTAACAAAATACATATTTATATTTATATGTAAGTAAATATATATATATCTGCCTACATAGATGCAAATATTGAAACAGAAGCCCAGACCTCCTTCAAAATTAAACGTCTGGTGTACGTATAAGGAATATGCGTACTATATAACGTGATATGTGTTAATTGCATTAACGGAGTTCTACATACTGTTTGGTTACTGGGTAACACAGTATTAACTTATGGTTAATGCTTAAGTAACAGTCAAATTGTTTGACGGAACGGGTATCTTTCGCATGTTATTCGTTTATAGAATGCGGAATTTTGCCTTAAAATATATTTGCACTTGCTATAACATTAGTAAAATTACATTCCAAATGCAATAAATATTGGCTACGGCCAGTCTATTGAAAGAGACATTTGTGAGAGAAGGTATTATGCTACGAAGTTTTAAAACGCAATATTAAGAAGGTTGTTAACATGATATTTTTGGACTGTAAAGCATTTCATACGAACCTTGACCGCAAGCTGGACGAACGGAAGTACGCATTCGAAAAGACAAATTGCATGAAGAAACAAGATCAGTAAATATTAAGATTGTAAATGAAAATAAAACCATAAAAAATGAAGGGCTTTTACATTTTGGAAACGGACATGCCAAGAAGTAAAGAGAAAACATATCGCTCTTTTGGACGACAATAATAGGGGCCACATATTCTGAATACGTACAAAAGAAGCATTTATGAATACAGAGGATAATCAACGGTGCCCTATTGGTTGCATCGAGCAGGATTTATGGGGGTTTGTATGCCACTGCTTAAGACTTCCCATCCTCTTATTCTCCTCTTATGCTTTTTCACCCAGCTGCAATTTTATCCCCCTGTTTTTGACTCCCCATTTCTTGGCACTCCCCAACATTTATTTGATAGGCTTTTACCTTTACTTTCAACTAACATGTGAACGCGTAGCGTAATTTCCTGCTTTATCGACATGCCCATGTCCAAGCAAGCAGACAAGCCCAGTTCATCGGCTTCCATTTGGAGCTCTCGATCGTTCTTCAGATTTGTATACCTCAATGCACGCACATTGCTAAAGATCGGTCAACACGCAGCAATTGCCCAAACATTAAAGACTTTGTCGTTCGATATCTGCTGCTTTTCGGCCATCCGCCTGCAAGACTCGAGTTCTGTGCTCAATTTGAGATCGCTTTTAGGTGACACTGGCAGCATTTTTCATTGCGCATGTACGGTGACGATGCAGCTTCCCGCACTGGTCAAGGCGTTGTTAGTATTGCCCTGAATCACTTGGATGAAGCTGCTCTGGTTGATTGGAGCCCAATCAGTAGCCGGACGCGTACGGTTTGATTGGCTGGCTCGTTCAAAGCTTCGAAGTCGCGCGGGATAAACACGTGTCGAATCGTCATCGTTGCCTATGTGCCAACTAACTCTAGCGATGATTCGTTAAAAGACGACTTCGACCACCAGCTGAAGAAGCCAGAAGAAGGTCGGACACGAAAATGCTGGCTGGGCATCTGATCGCTCAAATTGGAAAATTATCCACCTACGAACTGCATCAGGGCGGCCAACATTGTATAGGCCCCGTAATGATAATGGTGAGCTGTTACTTCATTTGTGTGAATATGCTTGCATGCTTCGTGTAAACAACAATTTCCAACACAGCACCCGCCGTAGGGTGGCTAGCGCCCACCTGCCTCGAGGCACCTATGGTGGCAAATCGATCATATTACTATCAGTTACCGATGGAGAGGCCGCGTCCAGAATTGTCACTCGATTTGGAACACATGTGTGGACACCGACCATGCACTTGTATGTGCTGACTTAAGGATGCGTTTTGGCAGATGCCCACGACGACGCTGTGAGCGATTTGACACCAGCTAACCGGCTAAGTCAGCTGTTCTGAATGCTTATCAAATTATACTGTCATGCGAGTTGAGTAAGCCCTCACAGGATGCAATTGAAGCTCACTGGTCTAATATTCACCAGACATTACTAGCAGCAGGCAAATCCTCATTTGGTAAGTCTGATCTCCAATATGGATATTGCGTCCCTACGCAGTCTCTAGAACTTGTCGATGCTCGACGGCACATACCGGCTGGAAGCGAACACATTGAGAAACGCTGAAAACCGGACAAAACGCCGTCCTGGACTGAAGAGAGACTGCGAATCCTGGTGGTCTCATCGAGCTTCAGAGAATGAAATGACCGGTGCGCTTGTTAATCATTAAAAATTATTCCGTCTAATACGGGAAACAGGCAGCAGGAGAACTGGTGTTAGTGAATCTATACGTGACGAGAGTGAACAGCCTATCCACAACCTGTCAAAACGTCTGAAGCGTTGAACTGAGCACTTTGAAAGTCAATTTATTTAATCGATATTGTTAGATTTCTCGCAGGCCATTGACCGCCCTGCTCCTTGGGTTGTCCCTCCTTCCACCCTCTCGCTCAGAATTCGAACGCGAGATTAGACTGTTGAAGTTAAAGAAATTCGCAGGATCAGAAGCTGCCTCCGGACTTCTTCAAATTCTGGTGACCTGCTAGTGTGGGTGATGTACATGAGTTAATAGTAAAATTTGGGAAAATTAAGCTGTCCCAACCGACTGGAACCGCTCCGTCATAGTCCCAGTTTTCAAGCAAGGTTCGAGATTGAAAGGTGGCAACCACAGAACAATCAGTCTGATCTCCATCGCCACCAAATTGCTTGCTTCTCTCAAATTCGAAAATTGACTGGCACTTGAAAAACAAATGGGTGAAGAGCAGGCTGGGTTTCTTTGAGGTTGTGGATGCATTGATCACATCTTCATTTTGCAAAAGTTGCTGGAACACCGTCACATATATTGGCGGCCCACCGTTGTCGTGTTCCTTGATATACAAGGGTGCATTCGATTCGGTGGACCAGTGTGGGCTTTGGGGTTGTCTAATCAGAAAACGTGTGCACGGGAATCATGTAAATATTATCCGAGCACTATACGCGCGTAGCTCGGGTATAGTGAGTGCATACGGGCAGCTGTCATCGCTCTTCAATATATCAAGCGCTTAATGCAAGGAGGACCCCGGTCACCTATCCTCTTCAAATTTCCTATTGACGAACGCATGGAAATCGCGTTTACAGGCCACGATTTAGATGTGGATCTGCTCTCGGGGGAAGGATATTTTGACTTGGAGTATGCTGATGATATTGCCCCACGCTGTGACTGTTCACAAATGTGTTAAGCTGCGCTGGACAGATTAACACTGGCTGTCCGTCATTTCGTCCTTTGCTTCGCATCCTGGAATTGCAAAGTCTTCCTCCAAGATTTGCTTGGACTGCCTCTTTCGCTGACCCTTGGTGGGGATCAGCTAGAAGACGTTCCAAAATCCAACTGCTTGGGAAGTTGTATCAGCCCCCGTTGGATTGAAGATGAGATCATGAACCGTACAGTTAAAACATGAGGCACTTTTGCTAACCTTTGCTACTTATGTCGCGGGCGTCACATCGCTCTCTCCCTGAAGTGTAGAGTGTACAACGCAGCGGTACGTTCGACCCTACGGTACGTTTGCGAAACCTGACTCCTTAGATCAGCGGACATACACAGCCCAGTTACCTTCGACCACCGGTTCCTTCCTAAATTGTCTCACATTTGTTGGGAACCCCGAGTGAGCAACGCGGGTGTTGGATGCTTGTTCACGGCAAAGGAGAAGGAAGTGAACCGCTTAGCACCGTTATTTCACGCATCAGGCTCCGATTGCTTGGTCAAGCGTTACGTATGCCAGCCCACCAACTTCCGCGAGGCGCGTGGATGGAAGAATAAGAAGGGTGGCCAGGCGATGACTTGGTCGAGAGGAATGAAGGCCCTCAGTTTGAAGCCGGCCTTGATTGGAGTGTCTCTGCTCCCTGCAAGGGGTCCGATAGACGAAGTACACATTTTGATGGATGCTTTTGCTGACATGGCTAACCACTATTGCACTACTTAGCATTTTTTACTTTTTCATAGTGAATTATTTTGCTGCATTTTAGCCAGGATGATGTTCATCCGTTACTGGTGGCTCAGCTTGCTTGCGTCTGTTTCTTTTTACCCGGTCTTTTCTTTTATTTATTGCGGAACAGTAGCTGAGTTGCTTCCCACCTCCAGCTAAAGAGTATAACGATGCTGTTGCTGCTGCTGATGTAGATCCACCTAAGTGACGGACTAACTATTTGTATAAAGTCCGGGTAAGAAATGACAACGGTTCACAAAAATGTAAAAATGAGTATTATGAGAATTAAATGACCAATGGCCGGAAATGCATATGTATAAACTTGGTGCAGGTAACGGGTTAATTTAAGAATTTTTATTCCTTGATTTGCTGGGCTTGTTCCTTCGTTAAACACGATTATTTTGCAATGCATTTATAGTCCGCCGTAGGACCAGGGACAAAATCACTGCATATTGTCAAGGCCAAGTAAACTAACTGCGGTTAGAAATCACAAACTTAGACATTGAAGACGAACTGCAAAATTTCAAGGCCAACCAAAATGTCTTCATCGGAATATTTGGTGAAGTCTCGATGGAAGTGTTGAAACGAATCCTACCTTACCATCAGTAGAAAACCCCATAAAATTTTGGAAGTCTCCAAAGCAAAACATAAATCGGACCACTGAGTTTTTATCCTCATAATTCTTAGCAGCAATAAGTTTGAAGAGATTTCGTCTGTAATTTATGCAGCAAAGCAAATTTGAACGGTTGAAGCTACGGAAGTCTGTAACAACCATATGTTGGTTTTCAATAACAATCCACACATGGAACATTAAAATATTTGTCAACCGTTTGTTTAAGTGAAACTTTTGGACAATGGCAGCTCGGGGTATGAATGAACAAATCTATTCATCTATCTATTCACTTGGCGGTTTCAGAAAGAACACGAAAAGAAAAGAGACTGATAGTTGGATGTAAGAGATTTGATCCATATATCACTTGTGTTGCCAACTATACAAATTTTCGTGTTATCCTGATCGATGTTATTTAAATAACTTGTGCAATTATGTTGAATGGGTGCTTGGTAACAATTACTAGGCATAGAAGTCCACCCTGACCACTGGCTGCCTAAACACAGATCGATAGCTTGCGGCATGGAAGATCACTGATTATTGCTGAATTTCGCTTAGATATAAATTATACCATCAAGTAAACTAAGACGAGCTAAGTGAATCCGTTTGGTGTTTACCGAAATGAAAACTACAACCGGAGACCAAATGATGCAGCGTTTAATGTGCCTAAAGCAGAGCGGCACCCAACAAATGCAATGGTCTTAGTTCCTATTCATGGCGAAGCGATGAAATAAAAGGCAGTGATGCGTACTGAAATAGTGATCTCTCTGCTGCGATGTGCAATAATAGATTACATACCAAGGGATTGGAAAGTACATGATTGAATTTCTACTACTTTTTGCACATCTTCACTACGTCGACTATTTGTATCCTCTCCTATAATTGGCGTAATGCATAAAACGGTTTGTCTTAGTAGTGTGAGTCAATGCACTGATAACCAAACAGTAAAGTGAGCTGGTCAGTCATTCTTTGTACCATTTCGAGTTATTGCATGCAGTATTTGGAAGGAAGCGGCCGATAAACGTTTGAGGGAACGACGTCATTCACCTCGACTTCTCCAAAGCCTTCGACTGTTTAGACCACCGCATTCTGCTTCAAAGCCTCAAGAGCTATGGAATGGATTATCCCGTCTTCAGGTGAATCAGGAATTTCTCGCCTAATCGGCAACAGGATGTTTGAGTTGCAGTGCACTATCTGACCCACTTTGTGTTGAATGTGGAATTCCACAAGGATCAGTCCTGGGACCGCGTCTGTTTCACATGTTCATGAGAGAGATTACACGTTTGATTCTTACGCATTCCTTGCATTTCGTCAATTAGGTTAAGATGTGGCGGATGATCGCCTAACAAGGAAATCTCGATGCATTTGAGCAAGATCTGGAGGAGGCATATGAATGGTAGTTCAGAAACCCGCTCCAGCATTATTCCTCTAAGTGTTAGATGGTCCACATTCGTCACCAGCCGAACATCATTTGCAGGCTTGCAGACCATTTCCTACAAATAGTCGCCCAGGAGCGGGAATGTCGTATAATCCAAGCTGATTTAGGCTGCCCAGAGAAATCCGAGAATGCAACAAAGGCTAGAAAGCAATAATATGGCATGCTGCCGAAAGCATTGGGGGAGGGGGTCCGTTTCGCTTTTCTGTACGCATTTGCTTAAAACGTAGGTGCGTGATCATACGGAATACACAAACCAGCCCTGTCAAACCTGGCGAAAACAAGATCTGGTTGCACTCGAGAATCCACAGCGAAGAGCCACTAAGAACTTCAAAGGTTTGTTCCTCTTTCATATCAACTTTGGATGAGGAGTATACGGTTGTACATCGGCCAGTATTAGCGCCTACATAGCGACCTAAAAATGACGTATCATAATTTGAGGAACCCTAACCACCTATTCAGCCATTTACCGCAACTCGGTCACAATAAGATTTGAGTGACCATCAGCTCCAGTTGGATACTCAGTTAATTTGACTAGAATGTCGGCAAAACTTGTGCTCTCTTCGTGTGTGCCACCATAGAAGGCCCTCCCAAATTACGTTTCTGTCGCTCTACATTTCCGCGATTAAATTAAGCCTTGACATTGCCATAACATACCTAAATTTCAAAAATAGTCTGTGTATCTCGACAGAGGATATAGTGTGAAAAAAGCTGCACGGCCTACAATAATATTACACGATCGAATTTGGCTCGTTCTGCATGCATCTGTGTGAACACGGTGGTGAGCACACCAAACCGATTTCAGTTTCCTCACTTTTTGCTTTTACGCCTGTTGTGGTACTCAAGCTGGCTATCCTACGGGACTTGTTAATCATCCGCTATTTTAACCACAATATACCATTGTTCCACTGTTCTAATTACGAGAACAATTATTCACTACAACATATGCAGCAACGGAACTTATCTACATGCCAAAGCTTATGTGTTTCTTCATTTTACTACACTCAATATTGATAGGTGCTTGACAAATATATATCTACCAAAGTAACTAACAGTGATCATGATCTTAGCTGCAGTGTACGACAAATTTTTGGACCTGGCAGCAGTCTTTTTCCAGCATATCTGCGAATCTTCTCGCTCGCCGTGTGTGAATATATTACGTGATCGCCGACAGCCAAATATAGAGTAGGGCGAACTATTCTAGTGAAAGTATATAAAGTCTGCCCAAAATTCAGGTTGCTTTGGACAGTTGTGTGTTTGCTGAAATAGGAATAAAAGCCGAAACATGTAAACCTTTTTTGGTGAGCCTGGAAATTATTCCGCCTTATCAGCAACTGACGCGGATCTAAGTACCATAATCTTCGTTCAGTATATAACACTACATGTGCAACATTACCGTTCTTTTTGTAGAGAGATCCTGCGATTCATTGTGTCAACTAACACATTTTAATAAAAATAAACAACAGAGATTGAAGCCCAAGATACGGACGTTTATTTAGGTTCGTCATGATGCTCGCGTTGTAGCATACTTGAAGCCGTCTACATTGATTGTGTGTGGGAAAGCTGGTGTTCACATATTTTGTTACTTTGTATCGTCGCCCGATGTGCATTGTCGATATTTAGTTTTGCTGTTGGGTTATGTTATCGTCGATACTTCATTTAAACTAAGTCACATGTGGTGGAAATGTTTCTAAAGCATAAGAGGAGCAGTTTCAACGATTTTCCAGTGAATTAGTCTGTGTGGTCAAAATCAATCGGTAACTCCTGAAGTTGATGTTTGAATAAATGGAAAAATATGGCCAAAATCTGGTTGGGATCTTTTGGAGGAGCTAGGTCATTACAAACTTAATATTCAATACTAGCCAGTGCGAACGTATATAGCCTCAAACTAATCTGGTATAGAAAGCGAAGCAGTTCATTGACTTGCATAATTTCCTTTTCGTATGCCGTATCCAGGGCTACCAGGACTGGAATGTTTATTCTACTTTAGTCGGTAAGTAGGTGTTTATCAGCTGTGTACAATCCGAATGAACCAATCTCCGGAACGCTTTCCACTTGAGATCAAATCACTTGTTTGACAAATGATACCTACACTAGGGCTCTGGTTGATAGCGCCTATTACGTCCTGTAAACATTGCAACATGCTCAAACAACTTTTTAAAAGCATAGGATGCAAATATATAAGTAAATTGTTTATCCCTCACAAATACGAGGGACAGTCCAACTGAGTGATCGGATCGATTTGTACAATGAAGTCACACAAATTGTTTATTGTACACTTTTAATATAATGGATCCTAAGTAGTTTTGGGAATAATTGGCAGTTTAGGAAAATGGGAACTACAACAAACGCAGATTTAACCAAATTCAAGCAAAGTAATACGGCCATCCATTTAATCGTCCGCAAGGTACATGTTTCCATGCAGCGTATTACTTCGATATTTTCACCTGCTCTTCCATGCTCCAAATGGGTGTACGCCGGTGTGACAAACGGGCATTCAGCCAGTAACTGCTTAACAAAAGTTTTAAGGGGCCGTTTTTATGCACACATTATGAGCGAAGAAACTGCAGTCCGTTCTTTCAGGCGGAAGGTTCGAGCATGGCACTCTCTTTTACCACCAGTGAGTTAGTGGCAATATGCATTGAATGAGTATAATCTTTTATCCTAGGAGCTTAATCCGTCACCAAAAGAGCCCAGCTCATTGTTGAGTAACAATGCAATAATGAAGAATTTATAGTGAGCGGAAATTAAAAACCTAATAATAAATAAACGTTTTGCAGATAGACCATTTAAAGGTTGTTGGACAATGTAGGCAAATAACATCAATGGAACAGATATTTCTAGAGTAAGAATTATTTGATTATGGTTGGGTATTAATGAAAGATAAATGGAAGTAAGCATAATCCATATGCCCGTTTGTAGTATCTGCAGTCATGGGTGCTATGTCGCGAAAGACGACTAATTGAAGGCATCGGAATTGGACGACAGTGGCTCGCAAAGAAAATACCGGATGTGGATTGCTGGGTAGAGACCTGAAAAAGATGTGATGTGCCGATGAGTATATAAAGTCAACATAGATTATCATCATCAGGTTTGGAGGAATATTAGAAATAAATCGCATGGACAATTAATCTTCGACGTTTCAATTCCCTTGCTATTTATGTTGCAAATATGGCCCAGTAAATTTTCAAACAATCTATCTCGGTTGCTTGCAAAATTAAGGGTTTTTCAGTTTTGCTAGTATCAAGCAAATATGAATCATTTTGTTTAATACGCTTAAGCTTTTGTACGGCGCATGCCACTAGGTAAACTATTCAATATCAGGCTGAATCTTACAGGATAAATGTCTCTTCTGAAATTTTTCCTGAATAGAGATGTTACAACCACTGATTATGTTTTTTGTATTTCATACCTTGGTTCCAACTGAAAGTGTACAGATTTAAGTTCGCTCTGTACTTATGCCACAAAAGCTTGTATAGAGAACATTGATTAAATGAAATCTCCCCAGCCGTAGATGTACAATATTAAATTCATTATCTACCTTAAGATGAACCTGTGTAGAGCAACTAAAGATGTGTTTGGCGGCGATGCTTCGAACAATTTTATGAGATTAAAGTCACAATTACATAGATAGCTAAATGAAACGCAGGATTGTTCTAACTGGGGCCTTATGTTGGTTTTGTATGCAATGACCCTTGTCTTTTTCAACATTAGTAACCGACTAATATGCCAAATTAATCGTATTGCTTTAGCAACAATGTAGTTGGCATGTTCTCTAAAATTTAGGGAGCTCTAATATATCAGTCTAAAATTTTTGACAGCGGAACAAACTGTAATGGGATAACCATGAATTAGAAGTAATCCTGCTTTTATGTCATGCCCTTAATTGATTATATTGCACATTGATTGGTTGATGCGTATCTGACACTGTCCATTCTAGCTCTCTATGGCTTGCAGATCATTATTTATATTAGCTAGATCTGTAACATATGGGGATGAGTGGGACGAATACACTGCTTTCATGCATCTTCAAATAAGTATTCTTTTTCAAAGCGGATGACAGTTGAAAGAACGTTTATGTATAAACGAAAAGAGGAAAGAGCCTAAAAGGCTGCCTTGAACTACGCCACTAATAACTTGTTGGTGCTTAGGCGTGGACCCATTTCTGTTCACTGTTTGAGAGCGTCATGTCAGATAGAATCGAAACCAAGGCAGCAGCCAATTTGATATGCCATAACTACTCACTTTTAATAGCAGTTATTTGTGCGGGAAACGATCGAAAGCTTTTTGTATGTAGAGAAAAAAAGTAGTGCATGGAAATCCGATTCATTCGCTCAGGTTAGGTTATTTAAGTAATCAATCTGACAAGTTATGCAAGAACAAGAATTTAAAAACCCATGTTGTGAAGGTGAAGGAAGCCTGTGATGTAAATGGAAATAAGTGAGCCCTTCTTTATTATTCTCTCCATCAATCGTGAGAGCAGGGATGTTTAACCAATGCGGCGTTAACATTGAATATCTTTATTGTGCTCATAGTTATTTTACGGTGTGACAACATATTTTCTCCATGATTCAGGATTCTGATATTCTGCTAGGACAGGGACAAAAATATTCAGTAATAGTGCTGGTATATCAACACCAACACACTTAAATACACCTAAAGATATGCCATGGGGACAAGGGTTATTAGATGGCCGACGGAAGTTCATCAAGTTTAATAACTCCCATGTTGAAGTCAACAAATGAAAAAGTTTTGTGTATGACAGATAAGACTGGGGGTAAATGAGTCTTATTATTTGTACTAAAGGAATTAGAAAAGTATTCCATGAACTATCTGCCACAGCAACTGGTGTACAACAAGCCACCATGAGTGATTATATCTGAGGGTAGGCTTGGTTGTCACAATTTTCTCTTTTCATTACGATAATTAGCTCGTCAATGTTATTTTTTGTTGTGTAAAGTGCATTCCTTCTCTTGCCTAAAATGCGCAGCTATTTAGTATCCATTGTAGCTGCGATTCTTTGAACTATGAGTTAATTCAAAACTTCAAACTGGTGAGCGCAATCCTTTCTAATAAATTTTAGCAACAGTGAAGCTAGTCGAAGACATTACACACGCATTTTCTGATGTGAGTCAATGATAGCCCGCAATAAGAAGAACATATTTGGCAAAATGCCAGCTTAAGATTCACTGTCATGAAGTAGCATGGCTTATTCAGCCCACAACTCACAAAATTTTAATTCGAGGGTCGGGGATTTGTTGTTATTAAAAACGGAATCTACTGTCCTCAAATAACTGACTCCATATATCCACATCCATTGCGTTGATGATGCATTTATTTCGATTACTCATAACGTGATATCGCAGGTTATCTTGAGGAAAAATTAACACGGATTATTCATTTACAATGCCCTGGTAAGTAATGCACACAATTTGCTTACCACAGGATGCCACGGCCTTGTTTGGATTACAATCACCAAGTGTTTGAGCAAACGGATTGAATCATTGCTAACAGTTGACTATCATATACAAATATAGTAGAATATTTATTGATATTGGTGGCTCTCGCATGACACATAATGTCACCAGACTCATATCTACCATCACATCGATTAAAGTGCAAACCGACAACTTGGAATTTTTATGGTTATAATGGAAAAGGGATGAAACATCAGCTCTAATCTATGTGTGACACTTAGCAGGACTATTGTTGGAAAGGTAGTGAAATCACTCCACTCTGTACCCAATGCCCGTAAGCATATAACTGCGTTTTAATTGACGGCGTATTTAGAAACACTGGTTGTGTGAACTGATTGCGACGCCTAATCTCAATACTGACACGGATTCACATCCGACTGAACCTTGGCCTTAGTTAGTGGGTCATAAATATTTTGATATATTTGGATTCTGTTAAAAGTAGTCTCAGCCGAAAACTTAACTACCACTATGTGTTTGGGAGCAGAGCCCACTTTTTCCTTGCTGCGGATACGGTGATGTCTTTCTTTATATCACGAATAATGTTCACGTCACAACACCTTAAAGCATGTGAGTGTCGACTGTCATTGCCGCTATCGAAGTTCTGAAACGTATCCCCCTGGTTCGAATCGTACGTTGTGTTACATTTATTTATTGCAGGCCAGGTTTTAGTCGGTGTGCATTTTCTCTTTGGAAGCTGCTCGATAGCTTGCATATGCAACACTTTCCACTATCGTAAACCGGGGCTTCGAAATTATCATCATCATATGTTCATGATTCGGCTTGCAATATTTGTCCAGCGGTCGTTACACCAACCATCTAACTATTCCCTAACCATGGCCAATGCACTTGTTCCGGATCTACAACCTTCCAGGCTTTTAGTAGTTAAACAGATTAATGCCTTCAGCTGATCAAATTGTTGCATAAGTTACTAGCAGTGAATCCTGGGATAACTTGAATGTTATCCCTTGCCGTGTAATGAACAATGAACAATGATTTATGTCGGGTTAAACAGGTGTAGCTTGACAAGCCCCGCAGAATGGTGGGTAAAAAGAAAATTAGCAAAAGATAGGTGAGTTGTCTGTTTGAGCGTTTATCCGGCAGATATGCTGCTGAATAGTAGTAGTGTAAGTGGGAATTGATAAGCGAGACTAGGCAAATTGGGGATAGTTATAATTGTTGTACTTTGAGAAAAGTAATCGTTTAAAACGAGAATAGTCACTTCTGTCTCGCATCCTCAAGTTTATGTAGTATGTTAACTCGGTTTGGGAAGATAATTGATATGTTCCGGCTTTGCACTGTTTTGGCAATGAAGTGATGGGGTCAAGGGCATGGTCCAATTGTTTTTTGAAAATATCCAAGGTGGGCGAAAAACGACGAACGTTGAGAAAGAGTTCCAGGGTATCCAAACCTGAAGAGACAGATAATTCCGCCGGAATTCCAGGCGGCTAAACTGCGTACACAATTGTAGAGGGTTACCATAGAGATTTCTGTTATGGCTAAGTTTCAGCAAGTGACATCATACGTGATTAGGGTCACACAATATTTGGTAGACTAATATGAAGTCGCCGCGCAGCCTTCGATAGCCGCCCATGAAAACTCCTACTTACTTCAGCATTTGATGTTAGGACAGATTTCGTAGGCCTTTGACTTTCTTGGTCGCGCTGAGTTGTGATTTCTCAAATACTTCTAGGTCGCTCTTCAAGCAAGGATGCCAAGCTTGGATGGCGTATTCAACGTGAGGGAGCGCGTAAGAATTATGCATCATGGGCAGATACATGGGTCAAATCTTCCGGATACTCTCTGCAGCCCACCAACGTGTCTGTTGACTCTCTTCGCAGCTACCTCTGAGTAGGTTGAACGGTTAAGGTCACTTTAAATATGCACACCAATATGGGGTTCTTGGGATGTTGTTTGCAATACATGTGACCCAAATCTCTAAACGTAGTCATGCCTATGGCGCAATAGAACAGGGTGACATTTTTCCACATTGAAGTGTAGGGTCTTCAGAACGGACTAGTTTGAAATCGTGTTGAGGTCAAGATGGAGCTATTAGTGATCGTTCGGTTCTTTGCTTCTCGCCAAAACTTGATATCATCTGCGAAGAATAAGCAATCGAAAGTAATTTTTCTCGTCAGTTGTTTTATGAAAATCATGAATAGATGGGGTCTGAGCACCCAGTTTTGTGGTACGCCGCACAACACCTCAATTGAGTCGGACAGGTATTCTAGTACTCACGCTTCTTACCGACTTTCCTGCAGGAGATTTCATATTCAACGCAGCAGTGTGTCACCAACGCCATAGAGCTAAATTTTAGGTAGGAGATTTTGGTGGTCAAAACGATCAACCGCTTATGGGAAATAGAGATAAATGACATCAACTGATCCAATATCATTTGCTTTAGTCCAGTTGTTGCGTGCAATTAACAGGTTCATAGTGCATGAGGGATTTTGTCGGAAGCCATTTTGCTCTGGTGCTGGTGTTGGTCAAATAGCGCGACTCGACGCGAGCAGCAGCATCTGGCGAAGTGGCCCAGTTTACCACAGCTTTTACACTCAGCTGTACAAGCCTGACATGTTTGACAGTCAGCTTTGTGGCGAGAGCTCCCACATCTATAACACGACACAGTCGCATTCTGAGGTTGACTGGAAACCTTGTGCTGAATCTTACTGACTTCTAGTATATCACTCGACTTGAATAGGCTCGAATGTTCAACGGCGGCTTTTATTAGTCTTGCGATCTCTATGGCTCTCTCCCAGGTGAGTTTTGAAGGATCTTCGGAAAGTAGCTTTTCGCGTATACGATTATCCTTTATACCGGTTATCAACTGCTGCGTCAGCATTACACTCTCAAGTTTGTTCTTCGGGATGCTAGTGTAGTCACAGGTTTTTACAGACCGAATTAAACGAGCGACAAATTGTTCCAGTGGCTCTGCATCTTCTTGCCTCAAACAACAGAAATTGTAGCGTTCAGCGAAAATGTTTGGCCGTGCACCCCATGACTGATCGAGTACGTCCAATGCCTTTTGAGTGCATCGAATTTCTGCAGATCTAACGCATCGAAATAACGTTGACTTCATTGCCCAACAGGTGACGAAGTAGTTTCAGTTTTTGCTTCTCATCGTAAGTAGTAGTTGCTGGGAGTAGATCCAAATAATTCGTGAAAGACGTTCTCCATTGGATCCAATCACTCTCCGTAGGTCTAGTAGCAGGATCGGACCAAAAGGCTTCTGGAGGTAGAAGGTGAAATGCCATTGTAATGGTCCACAGCCCAGACGCCACTGTTGTGTCTACACGTACACTAGTCCCCTGCACGCAGGGTCTTGAACAAGCACGACCAAAGCCCCGAACGAGGAAGCAGAACTCTACTGGTACGCAACACAAACTTCTATTCACGCCAACGGTACATACACTCAGTACATTCAAAACAACCCTGGTATTGATCGCGAACGGACGGGAATCCAATCACAAGCTACGAAGTGCGGTCGTGGTAAGGCCCGCGCGTACGCGCTGCCACAGTGCTATCGTCTTGTGGTTTTCCAGATAGTGCTTGAGTGCATCAGTTTTGATAGACTCCATAAACTTGGTAAACACAGGGAGTAGCGTTATAGGAAGTTTGGGTAAGTGCGACTACCTTCCGTATACATAGGAGTGATGACCTCTCAATTCCTTTTTTTTGAAATATGCTTCTCCTCCATACTGCGCTGAGAGAATATAGCCAGTTCCACCAGATCACCGGCTGCTGCCAGTAAAGCCTTCAGTCTAATGTTATCGATATCGGGATAGCTGTGGATACGCAGGGGCAACAAATACTTTGACACAATTTCTGCAGTAAAAGTAATATTCAAAACAAATGATGTTGTGACACTAGAACCAGGGATAACTTTTGGGCCCGTTAGTCTCCGCAACGTTTGTGATTAATTGAACCGTAAATCGGCTTTTCCCGTTGCTGTTCGCTCGCACCTGTCAGTCGTGATCAGTGCTGGAATTTTGCGTTGCACCTTACGAAGACCATTAACATGATTGTATAAGAGTTTGCAGTTCGTGCAGTATCTCTTCATTACGACTTGCTGATGCGTCAGCTTGTTTTCATGGATCAAACTCACACAGAAGTTAGGCTGTGCCACATAGAGAGACCAACTTTCGGATTTCGAGGAGTCCTTGTGAGCTTTCCATGCTAAGTCCCTCAACGATACGCATTTACGTGTTCTGCTCTTTTGATGATGGAATGATTTCTGCGCAAAAGTGTGCGTTACCAGTATAATGAATCTCCATGTGAAAGTGTTTCAGCGATTTCTGGGGGATTTCTGTTAAGATCAAATATACCTACTTAACAAGGGCGGATAACAAGTTGTGGCGCGTGACCGTACACACTTTGTCATCCTCTTCCTCAGGATATTGCTCATAACATAAATAGTTGAACAGTACACATGGCCCCTTTGACTCAGTGGTGTGCTTATATTTATTCCGTCTACCATGAGTTCTTCGTTGGTGAGCACAGGATCAAGTATCGAAGGCTGGTTTGCAGTTCAATATCTGGTGGGAGAGGTCACGTGTTTGTACCGTGGATAGTTGGAAATCATCTGTTGTAAACAGGCTTTGAACTGCATGCTGTCGGTCGCCGCTATTTCCAGATCGTGCATATTAAAGTTTCCTGCTATGAGAATCTAACTGTATGTCTAGCTCAAAGCGACCTGAAGAATGTGGTTTCGTTTGGAGTCCATTTCACACGTGGAGTTTGCTGGACGATAAATAGCTATAAGATATGTGTCTGTTCTGCATCCATGGCAGGCACCAAAGAGAATCTGGGGCACGGATCTCTGGGAGGTTAATAAGATCACGTCGCCATCAGCTCCTCCAGCTCTGTTATTACGAAGAAATGACATACGAGGAAAATTGACTTCAAAATCTGCTGTCTCAAGACTTAATCAGGTCTCCGTAAACGCAATGAGATCCTGCGGTTGTGACGCCTCGTATTCTCTACTTTCGACCAACTTAATAAGAAGAACTTGAGTGTTAGTATACAAACATAATAGTGTTTTTGATATTAAAAGTATGAAGGTGGACGACGAATTCATATCTATTTTTAATTTGACCATTGCTCGGTCGGCCGATAATCAGTTTTAAGTGCGACATTAGTTTTTGGATTTCAGTCAGCTTGCACGGTAGGATGGAGCATCCCAGCTCGAGATATTATTCGTGTGTCGCCCTGTCCCATCGGGTGTTGCTAATGACATTTCTTCTACAAATCTGCAGGATTGAGGAGGCAAATATTTTACTAAGGTCTCATGTTCCAATGGAGTACTGAAAACTAGTGGCCGTGAGCCTGCTATCTTTGTGCTAATTTTGGCAAACAACCTGGAGCAATGCGCCAACCAGCTTTATAATAGGACTTCTGTCATTCCATCGGAGTGTAGCATGACTTTCAATATTTTTAGACTGCAGGGCTTAAAGTTTGGAGATGAAGGAATTCTCGTTATTGATTTATCAATAAAGTCGTCCAGGGAGAGTGCTTCGCGGATGTAGCAGCATTGCTCTCTGTCATGTTTTGCGCTTCGTATTCAGGAGTGCCCAGTAGTTCAGGAACATCATCGTCCACCGACAATTTCATATTGGTTCGCTTGAATATTCCCTACAAAAAGTTATTTTGGCAACGGAAACATTGGCAGTGCTCTAGTGAGTTTTACCCATGAAAAGTCGAGGCAACTAGCAGTTAAATATTTTGTGGATCAGTAGAAAAACTTGCTGATGTCCATGAACTACCGAGATATAAATGGTAGCCTGGTGCCCATTGCATAAATGCCCCATTAACCACATAGGCAGTCTGAGTTGTTGGCCATAAATACGCTGTTTGGCTCGTGCCCTATATTCATTTGAGGAGTTAACGCATTTCAATGCAAGATGCATTTACTTCCATTGGTGTGTTGTGAACGCGATTTCTATCTCTCATGAAGAACTCCCTGGCTACCATTGTTCAAACTCTAATGTGATGGTTACCGATAAATTTATTACGGTCACCGATCCAGCAGGAAAGCTGCTTAAACGATTAGTTGGTAGAATTCGTCCCCAGCACCACGGTGTGAGGAAGAGATGTAGGCTGGTTGTAGTGTGGCGACATCTGTATACTGAGAACAGAGGTTCCTTTAAGCACCCGTTTATTAGATATTTACCTAAAAGGGCGTTTGTATTAGGCATTGTGTCCCTACATGCCTGTATAACTAAAGCGATATTGTGTTCATTTGAAATGAACAATCTTACTTTCTCCCATGGGTTAAATAAGATATAATACACCAGAGTTAAGCTGACTCAGAAAATCGTTTTCATCAGAATAGTTTGGAAGGTGTAAAAATTAAAATCGAAGTCGATTTCCAAATAAGATCATTACTAGAAGAATAGGCGCATTGTGTTTAAACATAACCGTTGGTTGTCTAACAAGGGACCGAAAGATGCATAGTCAATATCATAAAGATAAACCCCGAGATAGAGTTGTTAGGTGTGCAGTCTAGTTAGTTTTAATTACACTACCTAGGAACTGTAGCTCAGAAGAATTCTATTTGTGTCCATATGACTGTCGTTAGATAAACTCGTGTATTCTATTTCAACATAATCATCATCGTCCATTGGTAACCAAGTTCTTTGCATGTTTCAGTGATTCTTTTGCCAAATTTTTTCTTTGTCGCTTTGTTGTCGAATTCCATATAATAACTGGAATTTACTAACTATTGCATGGTACCAGATTGAAGTAGATGCAAGAAAGCAATTGCGACAAGTGGGAACAGCGTAAGTAGTTTAGATGTTTATTGCGTAAACATTAACTGTTTGTTCGTCCCGTCTTTTTTCATTTTTCATCAAATGATTGTCATACAAGAATATCATACTTTTCTCTTATCTACCTTCTTATAAATGCTTGTATATTTCTCCGCTATCCATTATTAGTTTTTCGGCTGTTGGACATCCCGGCTAAATGACATTCGAATTGTTCGGGCCCTCGCATAATAAGAAGTTTGGTAGGACAGCTTTGCCTCATTTTCTCTTGCAGAACTTTGCCAACGCACTGGTAAACTCAGCAAGAAAATGATAATAACAGTTGAATTATAAAAATTGCTTGCAATGTCCGTTTAAAGATAAGTTGAATGAAATTGTTGAATCATTTTACTGTGTGATTTAACGTCATTGACTTCATGCATGTTGTTAAAATTTACGAAATCATGCATGCATTCAGCCTAGCTCCATTAGCTTTTTATATTGGTGTTGCATAAATGTGTGATCTCCTGCAGCTAGTGGTGGCCTGTTTCGAATTCAATCTATTCCATTGATGAATGCCCGCATAAAAGTACTTGACTGTAGCTGCATTGAAAGCGATCTCAAAGCCAGCAAACATGAACTAAAGTTTAAAAGCTGAGAGTTGTTTTCATGTGGATAAATTGTCGTGCAAATACCGTATAGGAATTTTTGTTTACCAAATGAATGTTGCCCGGATGTCCAGCTGTTATCCGAAGCATAGTTAATCGCCATCACGGATATGTTTATCATCACACCGCTTGGTTCGGAAAAGAGTTCTACCATTTTGCAATTACCGTTTGGCTTCTTTTTTGCTGCCCTAATCTTTCCAACTCACTTGTCAGTTTAATAATAAGGAAGCGGGAGTCCATAATTCACCAGTCAGCATCTTGTTGCTGGCGTTGTTAGCGAATTTATTGGTGACTTAAATTTACATTCTTGCAGCCGCATTAGATAAAATAACAATCACAAATTCTTCGTAGTCCATGAAACCGAAGCCACTTATCGTGGACAATCTCATATCTTGTTTCTCGAATCGACATTTAAACTGTATTATGTTGGAACACACAGAATATCATTTGGACTTATGTATAGTGCCATATACTGACTCATTTCGTTAATCCGGGCTAAACTGTTTCAAGCTGAACATCAATGAAGCATTCCTCATTCAGCTTACGGCGTAGGAGCAAGGTCACATCCCGGGGATTAGCTGGACGTGGTTCATAATAATTAGAGTCAAATCTGGCCATTTCACAAAATTGTCGCTAATCTGTCACTCTGTTAACGAAAGCTGGACTTAATTAGGGTTATTGGCTATCGTCAACAAGGCAAGATTTTTTGGGTTTTCCTTATTATTTGTGTTGTGGGGAGGAAATAAATTGCTGTGTTTATGAATGATGGTGCGCACTGAGAATTAGTGGAACAGTTATATAATCTATATGGAAGGCACAGGGTGTAACTATGCAAACACTTGAGCATCTATATACCGCGAAAACAAGCGTAAAATGCAAAGGTGAATAACATGGATTTGAATAGAGTGGTCAAGTGATTGACGAAGGTGAGGTGAACGAAGGGGATGCTCACATTCGGCTTCCAACAATGGGAGTAAATTTTTGGTTCATTTTAACGGGCACACTTCTCTAATGGATTCATTATTTGCTCATGGTGTGGTGCTTCCCGCATCACGTATTTTTGAACCTCAATTTTCGCTACTTGTTTTTCTCCGTGCCAAAACTCGATGCAATCGATGACGGAAATGAATTTTGTAAGCTTTTTGTAGATTGATAAAGATTACCGTTGTTACGAGGACACCATGGTGCTGGACCAAATTTGATATACAGTATGATTTAGATCACTTAGATAATCTCGAGCAAAAATTCCTACTAATTTTGGAACAAATCTATCCGCATATTTCCCTGTACAACTTCCTTTTATTTCGCCTTATTGCTGCTAGATTCCTCCAACATGTTATTTGCGAGATTGTTACTGATTTGAACCACGCATTAGCCGGATATCGTAAAACACCGTGCTGTGACCGTGAAAGCTGATGTAAAATAGTTTGGAGATTTGAAGTTCAAATGCCTGTTGGTCGGTTTGATTAGCAGTAGAGCAAAGTAAATTTATTTATGCACAAAACCATGCGCAATTTCGTTAGTTAAATCCTGTCATGATTTGAACTATATGGGGAATTGTTCCATATGGATTAAAGAATCATACGCGCAGCAGTCGTACTTTTATAACCTTGATTTCTGTTGTATTATTTGATTTTACCGAGAATACTCAGATATGCTCTGCAGCAGAATTGCTAAACTCCCGTTTCGCTGCATTCTTTTTGCCCCTCGGAAAATATGCGTTCGTCATCAAACATGGAAACAATTAAAATGCCACTTGTTTTCATGAAGAAACAGCAGTCACTACTTGATGTTTACACAATGGCTCAGTCGTATGTTGGGTATTCCTACCAATTCAGTTGCTCATGCGTTGCCGTAGCCGTTCTTATCTAACCATGTAAACATCATAGCCTTGAGTAAACAGTGCGGTTGAAGCGACGGTAAATCAGCTAACGTTTGATTGCGCGGTACGGAATGTTTGCTTGTTTTGAATGCATTAGACTGTCATTTTTGGAGGGGAATTTTTCCAGCTTGAGTCGCATACGGAAAGCGCCGGATAGTCGTTTTGTTTTTGGCTAATATAGATTACATAACGCTGGTATACAAGTAGAACGTAATCCTGTACAATGCTTTTAAATGGAGTTGGTAAGCATCAGTTTACAATATACGTTCCATTTGCGCTGGTATCCATACCGAAAAAATAAAAGTGTTTATAAGTTCCACCATTAAAGCAGGACTTATCGTATTATGTGCTTGCGCACAAGAAATTCTGCTCTCATATTATTAATTTTTTCATATCTTTTAACGCATTGTGTATCCAAGGCTTATCCCACCATTGGAACGGATTGACCAAAGTGAAAAAAATGGAAAAACGGTGTATTATGGGTAAAGAGCAAACCATAGCATATCCAGCGGGATATCAATTATTGCGAAAATAGAAATACATTATATAGTTAAAGCGTTCTAGCGGACTCAACAAAGTCTCATGTATAAGAGCGGGAAGGTTTGCCTATTAAATGATTAAATCCATAACTTCATTATGTGGGAGATCGGAAACTGTTTTGTTGCCCTATGGCTAACAAGTTATACAATGATATACAAGGAGGCTAACTTTACTCCATTTTTAAATTTTGCTCGGCTGGGGGCAGAAAAATTCAAAATTGGAAGAATATTCCACTGCTGATACGCGTGGAAAGAAAAGAAATTTCTACGGCATTCCAGCCGGTAATATTGCATGATAAATTTCAAAGAATGATCTCTTAGATTATTGTTGTGGTCCAGTTCCAGCAGCGGGCTAAAAAGCGTTTTTGGTTATCCAGAATAGGGTAAAATATTATGCGAACCCCTGGGAAATGCCGATATAGACTGCTGTACATTCTTAGAGGATTAACTAAGATGATGCGGCAGATGAAAGTTGAAACTGATGTTCTTCGGTGCCGTTCGTTGAGCATTCTCGAAAGCAACGAGCTCCTATTTCTGCCACTTGTGCAAATCTAGGATGGCATATTGCACATGGAGTCGTATGTAGGCGTTAATCATTAGTAGGAAGTTTGTGGGGTCATACTGACCGAACGTACTGAGAAAAAGGTCAAAGTGTTGATTGTTATTCATTGATGGCTACTCTGCTTGTTTATAGTAGCCGAGATCTCCCTGTAACACTAACCCAGGTCATCCTCTTGATAGGTCTTCTGCATAGTGTGGTCTCCAAGCTTGTATACGCTTTTTGGCCGGCAACGCAGATAAATCATCTTGCACTTCGCTGAGTTCAGCTGAAGCAGGTTCCTCGTTGACCATTCACAAATGCAATCTTGGTCATGTTGGCGTTGATTGTGATATCCCATTTTATTAATCTTCTGCCAAATCTTGACACCATCAACGAAAATCAGGGAATTTTAGTAGTAAATTCTTTCCAGGTCGTGGATGAACACAAGGAACAGGCGCGAGCCAAGCACAGAGCCAAGTTAGACGCCACAATCCCTCTCATTTGGGTTAACTTGTGAACCCGTAACAAGCACATGAAGCGTCCATTGGTAAAGAAAGTTATTAATCCAATTACAATCAAGATCAACGAATGCGCAGCTTGGCTCACTCACCCGTCACTTCCCAATAGACCGAAGTTCCTGTCCTTCAGACGTCCTATGGGCGATGGTAGATTAATGGTGGAGGTTTGTGAGTAGTGTGAAGTTCGAAGAAAGTAGAAGCCATGATTAAAATTCACGCACAATAATATGCCTCGACGGGGAGTCGAACCCCCGTCCACGAATTTCCGGTCCGTTGCTCTACCACCTGAGCTACCGAGGGCTGACGATTAGGTGCGCAAATTTTAACACATGTCTTCTGCTTGGTGCGCGACGTGTTGCCAATAAGCTCACAGTACCTGTCCTGATGTTGCAGATTGGCTCACTCACCCGTCACTTCCCAATAGCAGGACAGGTACTGTGAGCTTATTGGCAACACGTCGCGCACCAAGCAGAAGACATGTGTTAAAATTTGCGCACCTAATCGTCAGCCCTCGGTAGCTCAGGTGGTAGAGCAACGGACCGGAAATTCGTGGACGGGGGTTCGACTCCCCGTCGAGGCATATTACTGTGCGTGAATTTTAATCATGGCTTCTACTTTCTTCGAATGCGCAGCATTATATTGTGTGAAGTAGGAGCTGGGGATCTAGCACGTCGAAAGCTTAGATAAGTAGAACAAATGACTTCAACTCTGTCCCCGTCATCAACCACATCCGTCCAACTACCACGTGCCACGTGGTGCATGACCGGTGGGGATGAACGACACGCTACTCCGGCGCCAAGAGTTTGTTTCTATCCAGCTAGTCCATTAGAGCCTCAACGATGACCCCTCCATCACCTTCGCGAGCACAGGGAGGAGAGTAACCGTGCCATAACTTGCAGGATCTGAAAGGATACTGCCTTATATAAAGTTGGGTTTACGTCAACGCTAGCAGATAGTGGGAACTTTCTGTTCATGGAACCATCTTTGAAAGAATTGCGACATTGATTCCGCTAGTTTGGTTCCGCAGATTACCATGCCTTTGGGCGGATTTTTCAGCTTCCGGAAAACTATTATCGCGCAGTAAAGCAAGTTTCTTTGACCACTGCCAGGTTGAAAATTACATGTGTAAACGGCGGAGTTGTTACGTGCTTAATGTATTGTTAAATGTTGAGGATACGAAAATTGGGGCGCATTATATCCCCAGGGCATTTGCCGCTTCTTCGGCGCTTCGTACTCTAAGTCTGTTGTGAAAACTGGTAGGATGCCATGCTTTAATTAGGAATACTGTGGGCATGCCTATACGGTAGTGTTTGTTATTTTCCAATAAGATTTTGACAAGACACCGCTGGTGTTACTTTGTTCAATGGTGGGGATGCGTCAGAAAATCACACTATTCACCGAGTCGAGGTTACTATTGTAAGCAAACTGCGTTGCATTTTATCGCCATGCATTTTCTGATCTTGCTCCTTAGGACCGAGAGCAATTTCGCAGAACAAAAAGGCTTGGTTTCTGATGCTTTGTTGAAGATGTCAATGCATCTTCCAATGAACTCTGTCCAAACGTTATCGAGGATCCTGTTGTTTGAGAACCCAAAGCGGATGCTTTAATGATTTATTTTAAGATGTGGTAGCGTGTGATTGTTTGAGTTAGTTTCGAGTGTGCAAGTAGATTCTGTGCCTTATAAACATAGTAAAACTTTATTTCGGCATGGTCTCTGAGACCTAATGGAATCTCCATCAATTACTTGTCAATCATGAACTCTCCATTCTTGAGCAAAAGGTCAAACGTGGACAGTTTGTTTGCTGTCCTTAATCTAATCGACGTAGTGATATGGTTGTACAAGGGATTATTAGCGATCACATGATGCCAAACCGACTGGGTGATTCTGATACCTCCAGATCTTGTACTCTGAAGTCCCCGAAGATGAGAATGTGGCTGTACATAGTGCGTATTACCCATGTTCAAGGCACGTATCAAGCTGAAATACGTTTCCATAGTGGACGTTGGGTGGGGTATAGAAGAGTTACAAGACATGCGCCCTTGCGTCTTAGTCAGAAACGGCATTAGAGTAAGCCGATTATTCGAGTATCTAGATCATCAACCATTGCACACTGCAGGTCGCTTCGGTAGTAAAGAGGGGCAGCACCTCCTCTACTTTGGCGATCGTCCCTTATGAGTGATATTCCTGCTCTCTTAAGTTCAGCACCAGCCAAATCTTGATGCAGCCAAGTTTAATTAACTTAAATTAACTCCCAAGCATTCGCAAGCTGACGGAGCGGTGATTCGTTAAATTTACTAAGGAATGCTTAAGCCTTAATGCATATATGAAAATTTCTCGGATTTATGCAATGTGTTCGAAATAATGAAATTTAAAATTGAAGTTTCGCTGACCATTGAGTAGCCGGCGACTTTGTTTCTTTCGGTAGCTAATTAACGAAGGGATCAACAGCTTATTCATTGTCTGCGTAGTTATTCCGTTTCTTATCTTCCTACCACAGCGTGTCAGGTCACTGTCATCCTCAACAATTGGGAGAGCTCATAAGACGCCCTACCGGTGCACTGTTACTTTATGAATTCTGATAAAGTGTTATTTACATCTGGAACGATCTAAAAGCAACTGAATTAATGAGAGGCAAAAAGCACGAATTTTCTCGGATCAACCGGTGCCTACTCTTTACTGTTTCTAATGGATGATGGCCAAAGTTCAAGCAAAAATGCATAGAACACCTTGCTCAATTTCTTTTCTAATGGTTCAAAGTATGCCTGCAAATAGAAAGTAACCAATGTGTAGGAAGACTGTCAGCAGGTAATTTTCAAAAGTGCTTTGAAATAAAGAAAATGGAAAAAATTTCATCTATGCGTTTCATAATTCAAATAATCATGAAAGCGACTCTGCCCTTAAATGATGATCATTTTACCTGATTTTTAATGCGGCACCCATAAATAGGAAACATCTGAAATTACGGTGAACGAAGTTAAATATATTTTATTGAACCTTTGTAGACTGGTTAGGTGGAATTATTTCCAAAACAACTGGTAACTCGTGCGAGTGTGTAATGAGGTTAAATTTTAGCTGCATGCGTACTTTATGTTAACTCATTGCGGGAGACACATTTACTTCATGGTCAAATGAACCCTCCATGCTGTCTCAATTCAGACACTTCCCTGTGTTCCCGGAGTCTTCAGCGCACTATTCAACTTTGTTAAATCCATATCGATGAAGGCAAACTGAAGATGTGCGCGACATTTTTGGTAAGAACGACAGAACTAGCATCAGGCCCTGGAGGGTATAGAAACCACAGATGGCATATATCGATGCTGATAAGCAAAGTATTACTATATAATGCAGTTCAATTTTGGACATGTCAATGATGTCAAACCAAAAGTGTGCACCATTGCGACTTCAAAGGTTTGAAAATTTAGAACAATGTAAATTTTTAGTTGTTGGTTGGATTTGTTGCATATTGAAGTAATTTTGCTGCAAAGCTTTCATTGTCACTTACAATAATATCATCAATTCATTAGTACGTGGCAGACCAGAGCGACGAGTTCAGGTGTTATGAGTGTGAGATTTGATGTTACTTTGCAATATACACCATTAAAAGACTCTGAAAATAACATCACTCGCTGTAATGCTTCTAATTGGGCTACAGCTTTATGTTTAGTCCTAGGTGTCAATTGTGTGACAACCTAAGAGTTATTCCTTTAATTATTCCGGAAATTTTAAGGCACAAGTCCATCTTAGGGAACATTCGTTAATTTTGTTCCACCAAGCAATTGGCTTCTAAAATCGAATCATCCCTGCACCGAAAGCAACAGAAATTGCCTCGTCGCCGCCTTAAATGATATTTTAGCCAACCTAATCCGATTCACTAGGAAAGAGTGAAAAATAAGAAAGCTTTGAAATCCCATTCACTTTCCGCCCCGCTCTTCACCTCTTTAACAGGGTGTTTTAGCACATCTGCTTCTGGTTAAATATACGCTTATTGAGGCGATATGATTTTTCTTATCAGGCATTACTCAAAAATTCTTTACTTAGTAATCGTTGTATCGTAACTGCTGCGAATTCATCATTTTTGTTGAAATATATATCGCACCATCTTTGGTTTCGAGTTAATAACAGTAATTCTCCAACGATTATTTTGGGAACTAAGTTTAGGTGGCTGCGCGTTCTAAACGGTTTGTACTTTTAGGATCGAAGTTGTAAACCTATTCAAACAAATCATATATAAGCGATTTGTTAAGTTAAGGAAGTAATATTTTTCTTGGAACTGAGTCCTTTGACTTTGTCTTGTCAACAGAAATCCAATGAAACAGTTTTTTAAGTAATTGTTGCTTCTGATGCTAGACCGTATATTCAGAGGATGGCTGTGCAATATGTACCTTTTCAAATCCTACATATTTAGCATTTCGATGACGCCATTATTGCGCTTTTGCAGTCGATACTTAAAATGTTAAAATAATCCAATCAAAAATTTTCAAGCATAATTTATTTCGGATTAACCCATATCAGGCAAGAAAAATAACATTGCTGCCAACCACTTTTGTACAAATTAGTCACCAGCTTTACTAACGCTTTTGGTGCTAGCGAATGTCATGCTACCTGTTAATATTTTCCCGGTTAGCAGATTATAGTTGACTCAGCGGTAGATATCTAAATGACAGTTACCAGGCGGCAATTTATATTAAAATTTACGGGCTTCTTTTCCGTATATTACGGAATATAAGCCCATAATTTGTGGACACTTGTTCTTTTCTGTGGAGGATGGTCGGTTTTGTAGAAGGTTTATATTGACTGTGAGAAAAGTAACATGCTAAATCTACCCAGCAATTTACTGCACACCTCTGTCCTTATTTCACATATCACCGCGCGCAAGTATCAGATATCATATGACGTCGCATTACCTTTATATTGGGTGGAGAAGCAAAGTGCTTATACATTATGGTCACAACTGACCAATAGTTGAGAATCGCTTAAACATACTTATACATACTCAAATGAGCGCATATATTGCTGAAGTCAAAATCGTGAAGAAACAATTTTTTTTCATTTTACTAAACTTTTGGGAGTCGGCTAATATATAGACTTGTGATTTTGGAGAAACGACATTACAAATGATACTGTCGGCCTATTCATATAGGGCTACTTTTCAGTACTTTACTGAAATTGGAATTTCGTCACAGCGGTTTCCGATTCAGATGCTCCACTCGCGCTTAGAATGCACTAAGCGGTCCTTTCTTCCTACCCGCATTTTTATAGTTCTCTATCCCTCCGCTGCGTTTGGATTCCCACCCGCCATCACTAGTCAGTGTCCTCACTAAACTGCAGCTTATATTGCGAGCCCCGTAAAACCTCAGTGAACCCTCGGAAGCTACATGTTAACTGTTAGATTGTGCATCACATTCTCCACTGACATTTATTTATCGAATAGATCAGAACAAGGGCCAGGTCCCGAGAATCACGGCTTGCACAGGGCCAAACCTGTACCCTACAAACTTCGAAACCCGCATGACAATAAAGCATGCCTTGTTATTTATCAGAGTTCCCTTACGAATCCAAACAAGCAGCTAATCCTTAGTGTTCGATCAACGGTCAATTGTATATTGCAAACAAAAATGTATATGTTTAACAGATTCTTCTGTGTGGCAAATGATTGGTTTCTGAAGAAAATGAAAAGAACTTAGCAACTAAAAACAAACATTGATGGTGAACATGCGGAGCAAAACATTATCTGTCTGAATGAACCAAAACTACTCTCTTGCAAGTTGACTGGTTACCGCCTTAGAATTTTCTCCATAACGGACGTGGGTTTAACGTAGTTTACCTTCCTTTGTGTGCCTACAATTCATCTGTATTAATTGATACTTCTCCCGCGGCCAGTTTAATGCCGCCAAAATCTTTGATCATAGGTAATGTAGTGGAAAAATGAAAGCATCTGAGAGCAAACTTCATGTGTGACACATACGTGATTCGAAAACATTCCGTCCATCATCCAGCCGCCATCAGATTTTAACATTCTGAGGTTTTGCAGATAAAAGCACGGGGGACTTGTTTTGTTCAGAATCTCGTAAAAACTGACAGTGTCCACTTAACTCGCCGAAATACTCAATCGCTCTTTGAAAGTTAAAGGCATAGCCCCTTTTCAATTTTAGTGCACCAATGTTGTGGAACAGCCGAGACAGTTAGCTACGGTTTTTTCATTGCTGCCAAGCTTGAATAGCAAATTTTATGT
>CALYDF020003596.1:0-14196 GCA_944474145.2 Dicrocoelium dendriticum
ACATGACTTCGGAATAAACATTTTGATATTAGCGGTGTCTGCAATATAGATGTCTTATACTTTACCTTTGACAAGAAATATTTGTTGGACTTGAGAGAAATTGTTGAAAGGAGTTTAACAAGATTCAGTGGATAAAATTTATATGACAGTAATTTTTCATCCGTCGGAGCTTATACGAATCAATTCCTTGAACTAAGACAAACTAACGGAAAATGTCCTATATTTAGAAATGCAGGAGTTTATGTAGCTAACTTGAGCAGTCTTATCGTAACTTGATTTATAATTTTTCAAACGTGTTAAGTATAACACTTAGCCGATGAACGGAACAGAACGCGCACGCCTAGTATCGAACCGATTTACTTAAAGCATCCTTCGTTACAGTGCTAGAAAAGCCGGAAAGTACCACCAAATAAAATAAGGAAAGTAAGGCAAGTTCCTTCTCAATTAATCATGGGAGAAGCTGTGTTTAAGAAACGATACTCAACTGCGTACGTGACGCCAATCTCTTCTCTGGTAACGGCTACAGCCTCAGCATTCTAACCCATCAATTGATTTAGGCATGCGATTTGAACGTCTTAATTCTGGTTGTACCGCATCCTTTTGTGGTTTCTGGTTTTCTGTAGCAGATTCTCCGTTCGTCAAATGGTCAGAAGCAGTCAATTTTGATCCCGCGCTTGTGGTTCGCTTAAACGTGACCTGATATGGTCAAAATAGCGAAGCACCACACGGTAGTCCTCCAGATTTAGCTACCCTTGATTACTCGTTGAGGACATGAGTGTAGCGGGTTGCCGGCTGGTTTCTTAAGTTAGTCTTGTGTGTACCGGATCAAAATCATTGTGACACATTTCCTCTGAGTTCTTTACATACCACACACCCATTTCTCCTGCTTTTCCTCCATTCTCCTTCAAGAGATAGAAAAATAGTAGATTCAGTCTCGTTCATAGTGGTCAAGCAACGATAACTTCCGCGGGTGGATTCCCTGTCGACTTAGTCGGTGTCGTGCGATAAGAGAACAGGAGACGATCCAAATTGGTTTGTCGAGTTCCATGAATCTGTTTGAAGAGACCTTGAAAAAACAATTTAAACTTCACTTTCTGCCATTCCATTCGACGGGGGATAGTACGGCGAAGTCTTGAGGTGCTATATTCCGTTGTTACTTAGGAAAGGTTGAAACTCTTCACTGGTTTCGTTGTCGGTGCATACCGTCTCTGGGATACGGGAAATGGCGAATATTAAGCGCAGTTTTGCGATGGTTGCTGCGGAAGTTGCATGTGAACCCGGGTGTCATTCTATCCATTTAGAATAGGAATTAATTAAAATTCGGCGCATCAACCCATTGCTTGGGCTAAAGCAGCCTACGTGTGCTCGCTGCCCGGGCCTCTCCGGCCAACGCCATTAACATATCGGTCCGGAAGACTCTTGCCTTTGGTATTCCTGAGATTGTTAGAAGTTTTATAGTAGCCGCTGTATATCCTGGGCAATGTTCGACCACCAACAGTAAACAAGTGCCGGCGCCTTCATGCTGTTCACGCCGGGTGTGCATCATGCAGCCCTCTCAGCAAATGGGGCTGTAGTTATCTGGTGGGGTTATGCGAGAGTCTCTAACTATACAGCCGTTGTATAGACTCAAATCATTACTCAGACAAGCTAATGGTTTCAGTTCGTTTAACGTGCTTGCAAGTCATCCGGTCATCAAGAACCGTTTCACGATCGATAACGCGGGGTGCAGATTCGTCAGGCGTCGCACCACGTCGCTCCGGATGGGTGACTTTTCAAGATGTTGCATCAACTTGATAAACTCCATAGGTTCACCATTCGTTTTTGTGCCACACTGCTGCGGGAGGCGACTAAACGCATCGGTTTTGGTATTACTTGTTCTGTTTACATTGTGAAGTTTGTAGTTATGGGCGCTCAAAAGTACTGCCCACTTTTCTATTCGAGGTGAAGACATCTGTTAGATTTCTTTTTTCCGCACCCAGAAGCGGAAGAATTGGTTTATGGTCGGAATGGATATAAACTCTCTTCCCTAGACGTACTGGTGGAAATGCTTGACACGGAAAATAATCACTATGGCCTTTCTGTCCAGTTGGGAGTAATTCGTTTCAGCGGGTTGCAAGGTACGATGAGCAAAGCCATTGGACGAAGAGAACCGTCATTCGTCCGGTATCAAAGGACTGCATCTATTCCGCAATCGGAAGCTCCCCACTGCAGCCCTAGGGGCAGGCTCGCATCGAAATGCACGAGATACGGGGAGGCGCTGAGTACTCATTTACATCTATGTAAGCCTTTATTTGATCCGCACCACAAGTCCAGGACTTCCGCTTATGCAATATTCGTAATATAGTGCAAATGCTGTTGAGGCGTTTGTTAAGTAGCAACTATAGTGGGAAAACCACCCTAAAAATGCTCGGAGTTCAGCTTCATTCTTGGGTTCAGCTGCGACTAGGATAGGTTTTACGTTATCTTCTGACAAGTGGTATCCGTTTTTATTGTGATGGTAACCAAGGTAATAAACAGAATCGGAGAAAATGTACGCTTGGACTTCATTAGTTTGAGTCCACTCTGTTGTAGAAGTTCGATTACAGTGGATAGCGTTGGTAATGTATAACATCTGTACGTCCTCTTTTAATATATCGTTAAGATAAACGCGAGTAAAAGGAACAGTTTTGGTCAGGTTATTAAAGTTCCTTTGGAATATCGCTGGGGCCTAACTTATTCCGAAAGGCAGACATTTGTAATAGAATAGACTCATATGTGTACTTATCGACTTGCATTATCCAGACGTCTAGTCTAACTCCATTCGTAATTTCGCACGACTGAGGTCGATCTGTGCAAACTTTTGTTCACCTTCTAATGAATCGTAGTGATCATCTATCAGAGTAAGGAATATTTATCCAGAATTAATCCACGATTAACAGTTTGTTTATAGTCAGCACAACTATGCACATAATCATCCATCTTCAGGACTAGAACAATTGAAGCTCGGCACTCACGTTAGTGGACTAGCTCGATTGTTCCTGATGATTTCAATCTCTTTATCTCGTCTTCCATCTTTGATCGCAGGGAATAAGGTATGGTAGGTGCCCTGAAAAAGCGGGGTTGAGTTCCCGGCCGTAATTTGATACTAAGTTTTACTCAGTTCAAATTTCCTAGTTTCTCATCAACAATGTCAGAATATTTGTTGAGCACATCCTCCAAACGCTGGTTAATGGACATAAACATTACTGTCTCTAGCGTGGCCAGAAGGCATTAAATCCCGCCTCACCTGAGTAAGTTTGGACAACCATTCGTCAGAACGTATGCTTGTGAGGTTGACTTCTCCGCCTGGTAATTTACATGAACAGTACATTTTCCCACGACTGGTATCGGCTGCCCAGTGTACGTACACAAATTTGTTTCACATGGGGATAACTTGGATAATCTTTTAACTGATGCAGCACTGATTATGATAACCGAGGCAACAGTATCAACCTTCATTTCATTTAACTTTTTTTCATTTCCAATTTCACAGTGTAGGGTGGGTGTATGTTACAGAGGCTCGACGATGCCGACATCTCCAGATCTTGTACACGGAAATGCCCTGAGATTAGGATATGGCTGAACCTAGGGCGTATGTAACTGCTCATGGCGAACATCTACCGGGAAGTTTATTTCCGCGGCGGGGTTCTGGTAAGCGGTAAACGACAGACGGGAGACGCTTTGTTTTATCCTTACTCGGAGACGGAACCAGAGAAATTCGGTTCATCAACTGTTGCACATTCCAGGTCACTGCTGTTTAACGGAAACCTAACATCCCCTATGGAGACGGCCTTTTCAGATGAATGACATTCGTGGTGTGTCGATTTTAGTATCAACAAGCTCTTGGTGCAACCATGACTTGGTAATGGAAATTAGACTCAAAGAATCTGCGAGCGGGAGCAATTTAACTTCGGCAGTTTTTCTAGGAAGCACCTGGCGTTTGTGTACATAAACAATACCTCCGAAGATTTCAGCGATGTATCAGAAATTTCGCAAATCATATGGGATGTTTATCTGACCAGTGAATGAAAAATGGATAGTCATTTTTCTGTGGGTACTTGGTGACTGGTTCGGCTTCAGACTCAACGGATTTGTGAGTTGGATTTACTCAAAACCCCTATATGCAAAGTAATTATTCTGGTCCCCTGCTACTGGATATTATGAGCACGTCGGACACATTGCTGTTGCACTGTTATAGTATAAACCTTATTGTGTTTTATTCCTTTGAAGAAATGTTATGTTTGGAGAGGATAGTACTCAATGCTTACTGTCGATGCTCTGGTTACAGCGTACAACACAACATGCGTCCGCATTTTATTAGCCGTCCTGCCTTTTGTTTTGGCTGATTGAGTATTGTTTAAACCTCTTGGTTACATTCTTCGCAATTCCGTTTTGTCCATCGCGACGAGACTTGAAATTGATGTAGTGCGACGAATTGTGTGCCTTGAGCTTCGCTAAGCGGTGCTTTTCGCCTCTTCAGAGCCAATGATAACAGATTGGTCAATGGTCAGAGACCAGATAAGCTCAGTCTCTGGCCCTCTATTATGGGGGTAGGAATGAAGATTTAGCCTGACTCCATAACACTGACGCACTACAGCCTAATGCCATAATTCTGCTGCCTTACATTAAGGTTTTTGATCCAGAAGCTTTGGTTGAGTACCCTAATCGTTCTGCTCTCTAGGCATAGCTGGAAGGAATCCTGCCCTCGCAGTAAAACTCTATGAACTACTCTCCACAGAATTCCTTAATGCTCTGGTCATCGCGGATAATAATAAATGAAATCCTATCTGCTGCACCGAGCAGATTGGATTGGGTTTGGATTCCGCTGCTCCAGCCTTTCCGTCTTCTTATCCTTCCTATTGCGATTGTCCATCCTTATCGTCCCACTCCAACTTCACGTTAATCCCCCTTGTGAAACCCTCTAATTTTTGTCTATCCCCCGTTTCGTTTTAACGATCGCTTGTCTTCTAGTTTCGGCTCGAACGCAGTCACAGGACATCGCTCTAGACCAGTCGGCAAGCCTATGTTAAACTAGGTAGATAATGTCATTTCATTCATTTCTAGAATTAACTCCCGATCCTCTCTAAGACAGGCATGCCTCAACTTACCCACCATGTTGTAGGTTGGCCAACAGGCAGCATTTGCCCGAACATTAGATACCCTATCGATCAATATTTGATGCTAGTCGGAAATTCGCCTGCAAGATATCAGTTACGTTCTTAACTTGGGATCCCACAAAAACGATACTGGCAGTATGTCCTAATTGCGTTTGTCTGGAGGTACCGCAGCTTCAATGCTTGTCAATCCAGCATGAGCATTGCTCTGAGTCAGTGAGCTGAGGGTGCTCCAGTTGACTGTTTCCCAATGAACAGCTTGATGTACGACGTCATATTGCCTGAATCTTTCCAGGCTTCGAAGTCCAGCGCAGACAAACATTGTCTGGTTGCCACTGCGATCTACATGCTTACAATCTCCTGGCATCCATGGCTGAAGCATGACCTTAATGCACTGGAGCAGCCACAACGTCGGGCATCTAAGAACGTAATTGGAATGCACAATCTTTCCTACCAGGAGAGGCTACGACGACTGGGATTGTTCATTGAAAGCTATCGCAGACTACGAGGTGACCTGATTATGGCATAGTTGATTCTGCGAGACCCATACCATGTGTGCCGTCCTTTACTGCAACTTAGCAGCAATACAAACCTGAGGGCCCACTGATTAAAACTCGCAGAACAATACAGTCGCCTGGAGTGCCGCAGAAATTTCTTTTCCATCCGTGTCTGTCACCCGTGGAATACTCCCAGAATTGGTCGTTTCTGTACCGACGCTGACAGTATTTAAAAGACGGTTGGACGATGAACTCATCCAATTACACTTTGTTACTTAATACTACGTCTCCATTCTACACTTGGAGTTCACCATGGAATTATTTGTTGTTAACTGTGTATGCTGAGAATCTAAGAGGATCGCAGGACTTCAGCGAAGCAAACGATAAGTCCTTATTTTCACATTTAAGTATTAACTATTTTACTAACCTTATCATCATTATTGTTATGTTGATATCCCCTACAACTATCCAATGGGACTTGTAAAGCAACGCTTCTTAACCCGTATAAATTCGTTGTTCATTGTTTAATCCTTATCACTGATTTTGCGAAAGATGGATTATATCACCAACTGAACCAGCTTCTTCGACACAGAAATACTACGGATCCAGTGATGCTGACTGGTGATCTAAACGCTACCTCTGGGTGACCAACACAGAATAGTTAAGTAGTGATAAAGGTGCGCCGTTGCTACACTTTTTTGTAGATGTACATATTTGTCTCGTGAGCCCTAACTCCAGGCACAGCACCCACTTAAGGGTAAAAACAATAGCAGAGCTAATTACTCGCACATCTGTGGCGGAGTGATGGTCTACTGTGAGCCGTTATCGCCATTCAATATATATAGTGATGTGTGACAAGGATGCAAGCTGTCACCTTTCCATTGTACGTTCTCCATTGACGAAGTCATGGAAATTGTGTTCGTTACATAAGAACTGCAAAGCATGGAGCTTCTCCCGGCCAAATGACTGCTCCACTAGGAGTACACAACCGACATTGCTCTATTGGTGACGGCTTTCAAACTTGCCAAGTAGTAATGAACAAATTAATAATGAAAAGCATAATTGGAAGACGAAGTTCGGCAGATGCATGCAGTTCGTATCGTCTCATCGGTACCGAAAATGACAACCGGTAATTTTCTATGACAGTTTGTGGGTACAGATAAAAATACAAACAAAGGCAGGAAGACAGGTTGTCTTGCTTTTACGACCAGCGCAGCATGAGGCCGACCGATAATTACTTTTGAAAACAAAGCACTGGCTTAATCCGATTAATCTCAATAGCCTCGGCACAACGGAGGAGCCTGGAATTAACATGGCGGAGCAACCTCTAAACGCCTTGTCGACCTCAGTTCGGTGACCCGATGCCAATAATCGCCTGCAGATCGAAGACGCTTGCGGCGTGAGTACACACTTAGTCTGATTTGGGTTTGCTTGCTGAATAAGCCCGCATTGAACCAATTTTGGTACATGCTCCTTTATTCTGGAACCCAGTGTTCTATTGGTCCTGCCTATGTAACTATCCTCGCAGTTACATACGAATTGATATACGCAGTGGCAGTTGACGACAATAGACTGAGTTTCCTTTAGTGGAGGCAACGGTAGCTTATGAGTTCGGTCGAGGATTACAACTTCGCAGCACAGGTGTTCTGTTTGATGAAAATCAGACGTCTTCTGATCCTCAAAGAAGCAATGCTACCCTTAAATTGCAGCTTTAAGAATACCTTTTCCTTAGGCAAAGTAGCTACAGCAAGTTTCATTTCACGGATTTCGCTATACTACCGGATAAAGGTTCAGGCGTTGTAGTCATGAACAAAGATGAATATATCGGGATATTGAGCATCATACTCAATGACATGAAGAAATTTAAACGACTGGAGTGGGCAGAAGTGAACGCAAGTTGAATACAAGGTTAAGTATCGACGGCTTCTCATCAGTTCGAAATCTGGTAGGAGAGGAAAGCAAAGGATTGTACATAGCTAAAAACAAGAAGCAGCAGTTTAACTAATTGAGCGCTGCCTTTATCCGAAAGAAAGCAGTGCATTTGGTGGCCCTCCCGGATGAAGTGGGATGGTTTCCGCTTATCATAATTCATGTTCTCCGATGTCAGGTCACATCAGCGCTACTCAACTTGTCATTAAGTCTAATTTACTTCTGTGAATTATTGGCAGCGATGGTTATAAAGAAAAGTACGTTACAAAGCCTTATCTTGTTCTCGAATATATGCGGCACCGTCTGATTGATGATGTTCAGTACAACACCGTTTCTCAACCTTGCTCTAGGAAGACACCTTCACGCCTTCGGTGTGTGCTCTTATGACATCCTGAAGTATAAAAACCTCACGCATCAAATTATCGGATGCAGATAACTTTTGGTAGTTTGAAGAAATACTAACATGTTCAGCATTTACACTACTAAGGTCCAAATTGAAGCGATTCACCACTTGCTTTTGGGACCGTCACTAGCTTATGGTCACCTAGAAAGGATAACAACTAAGCCGCCACCCTCAAAGCTACAGCATCCGCTTTTCTGTCTATGGTGTGTATCACCCGGATCTCGTCGCCAAACTGGTCCAGTTTTTCTGAAACATAGTATTTTCTATAAAGTACCATGCGCTCACCTCTGCAGTGGACGGCAAGGATTTTGGTAAACAGGAGCATATATTGCGTGACTTGGTTTGTCATTCATAGTCTCTAGCAGGATTTCACGACCGATTGGCAATGGTTTCTATAATTTCGTCGCACTCTTTATAAAACCACATTTCCCAAACTCGGGTGAATATGAATGTACATGTGGTACTTTTCGTGACGTAATCATTATGAGTGTGAGCAAGTTGGTGTGATATTACCTAAAATGCAGTTGGCAATTAGCAGACAATTGCGTCTCATTCAGATATTGCTTGCGTATGTAATTCAAAAGAACAAGTCAGCATGAGATAATATTTTGAGAAAATTGAAATCTACATTACTAGAATTTATACACCGTGTTATGCCCTAATGCTAACTATCAGCATCTTGAAACAGCTTGTATAAATGTGTTTCCTCATATGCGTGGAGGACTACACGCGATTCATTTTCACAGAATATCGTTGGATAAAATAACTGTTCATACGGAGGATGAGTAAGAGATTTTTGTTTTGGGTTCATTTTCATTATTATTATTTTTTCTATCATGTCATTGATGCATCCATAACTTTCAAAAACTAGGTCAACCTCTTCGTTTGAGCTAGCAATTGTAGTTGTGACAGCCATTTATGTAGATATGCCATTTAGATACAGAGCCAATGGACATCATCGCTGTGTTGGACGAGCTGAGAGTAGTTCGGCACGTACTTACCCTGATGGGTTGCCTAAAACTTCTGAATGTAATATGGTCTCTCTGATGTCGATAGCCTGATGGGAAATTAGTTAGCATAGGTCGCGAGGTAAAAGTGCTAACGGTTCCGGATAAGCGGAACAATGACGCCTGTTAGGGGTGCAGCCGCATGATATAAAACAAAACCATAAAATTTGTATCAAATGTTGTTTCCACTCGCTAGCTGTTAGTGCAGAAACGTTACATGCTTTGTTACTGGTCGAAGATCTACACGGGTTTAAAGGCGATCTCAAGGCTACCTAGTTCTACAAAATAAAGCGTATATCCTGAAGATATTGAAGACGTTGCCTCGAACCTGAGTGATGTTATAATGAGCACCTGAATGATGATAGGTGCTTCGATGGCTGCTGCTTCCTGAATAAATTCTTAAGACAACGTTATCCAAATTGACAAACAAATTGGGAGAGTTATGCTAACTGCGTGCCGTAGATGGTTTAAGGTCCGTCGGGCGGACAACTTTAATTTCATGAACTAAAAGACACAGGAGACAACCATAAATAAACAAGAAGGTTCTGGATTAGACATGTATTCAGCATAAAATTTTATAATTAAGAGAGAGTTCTCGGATAAAAGTTCGGAAGTCGACGTAAGATCACTACCAAAATACGCCCCACAATCAATAATTAAATGCCATAAGAATTCCGGCAAGTAAAATTACTCCCAAATCTACCTCGGAATTTTCATCAAATTTTACGAAGCATGCACAAAACGTAGGGGCATTAATCTGATAAAGGAGTGAGTACCGTAGTTTCCGAAATATAAGAGGCAGTTACAATCCTTATATTTGCTAAAATGTTGGCAGTGCGCCGTATATTCCAGTGAGCCTTATGTATGAATCGTTGTGCTGGGGATTTTTGACCTCGATTCAATTAAAATGATCACACTGAGCTGAAAAATCTGTCAAAATCTTTTAAGACTTTGATAATACAAGTAAAATCGCAGGTCAGGAATCTCATGGAGTCACCCTTCTTTGTTGCCTAGACAGAGAGGCAAAATCTGTGAAGGAGCCAACGCATTCGAGCCCATCTGCAGACGATGAACAAACAACGTATTCAAACATATAACGTGAGTTCCCATAATGTAATATACAGCGCATCCCAAATGCTTAAGCGGTCTTCCTTGTTATTTTGGGACAAAGGGTCCCTCCTTCTGGGGTGAGGTAGAGCGCACCGAAGTGCCAGCTGTCAAATGGTATATATTTGTCTATCTCAAAACGTCACATCCGTAGATGGGTATAGAACGAACTTATACATGCATGTGGGCACATGTGTATTTGGTATAGGTAGAAATTCGTTACATCTAGACTCACTCAGACAGCCTCCACACTCCCGGAAAAGCACTGTACGCGCGTTTCATCCTTTCGGGAATCATCAGCAGTGCACATTCCATCGGACCCTGGTAAGGCTCGAACCCGCAACTTGACGTTGCCTGTCCATGGTTGAGACCACTGAGCTACAGGGGACGGCACGACCATCGTGAATAAGTTACTACTTGTGATATAGCGCCGCTTACATGTGTATTTGTCATTGTCGTCCATCATAAAAACGCTGGATCATGCGCGGATGTTTGAGTTGGAGTCAACCTACGGCAGGCTACAAGGCAATTACACCGATGGATACATACGGTGTGTTGGGTTGGTTTGAACTGAGACAGGAGTGAAAAATCGAAACATCAGTGTCTAATAACCCGTCTATGCATGAGAATTTTAGTGGCGCCTGGACAAGCGCAACTGACCTGTGCAAGGAATGTGTAATAGGTGCTTAGTACTAGCCCAGCTGATGACAAAGTGTTAATGACAACGATCTTGTTGACGGGAAGATACCATCCAACAAATTACACTAGAAAAATAGACATTGCTTACAATTAGGCCTTGCAACTATGCAATGTGGCCTTTTTAGAAAGGTGTCTTAGAAAGCTGTGCTGCCTAAAAACTATTGTTGGCTGGCGCATGGGATACTAATAGGTAATCAATGACACGTAATAGACGTGTCATATAGGGGACAGTATAGACATTGGAGGTGACTGAACATAATGTGTGTTGTGCAAGTTACCAAAATAGGAAGCGAATCAACCAGAGCGAGAAATGTTGCAGCAAGTTACTCACCTAAAGCATTCGTATCAACGGATCAACGGATGTGCAATCAATAAAGTAGAGAATGTTTTTAATGTTAGAACAAGCGTAAAATCTAATGTTTCAAAATATTGAACTAGTATGTTTTCCAGTACAGAAGGTACTCCCCTTACTAGGCTGAAGGATGGAAGCCTTCGATAGAGCCGTTAGAGGGGAAAATCAGAAGGTGAGGATGGGTGCGAATAGTTGCATGTGCTTGAACAAGGGCTAGTAATATGGGGTGTGTAACAGAATTCGTTGGGTCCAGGATTTGGCTATTTATTATTTGTGATGATCTTGTGGACCAGGATATCATAGGTTGGCTTTCGAAGCGGACTGGTCTGATTGGAAAACTGGCTAGTCCAGAAAAATGGCTGACAGAATTGTTCCTCCGCTGCAGAACCGAAGGTGCGCCTGGAAGGTCTCACTCCCCCAACCGCACTCCAGTCCACAGTTCTCGTTGCACGAAGAAATCCCTGTGTCTTGCTCCAACCAAGAAATACTGCCTTCTCATCGGCGAAGCCTAGCCAGGCGTTTGGGGACCAACCCGTTCCTGGCTGCCTGCAGCCGAGTGTGACCGCATGCTCTTTGGGTCACTTCGGGGTCACTAATCGTTGGCTGGCGCCTGGGAAACTATTCGGTAGTCAATGACACGTAAGAGACGTGCCAAATAGGGGATAGCATAGACGTTAAAGGCGAATGAATCCAATGTGATTTATGCAGGCTACAAAAATAGGCAACGAATTAATCAGAGCGAAAAACGTTTCGGCAAGATACTCATCAAAACCATTTGTGTCAACGGATGTGCCGTCAGTATAACAAGTGAACGTTTTGAGGATTATAACAAGCGTAAACTGCAATGTTGCAAATTATTGAAAGCGTGTGTTTTCCGACACAACACAATACTTGCTGCCACATAGCCTATTCTTCCGTCGACCTATTGATCGAGGTTGCATGAAACAAGTGTGGTTACACAGCCCAATTTGTTTCAGGCGTGACCATAAGCGGTCGTTCTAATATATTCATTGATAGAAGAAATATTCATTTAGCACGGAACTGAGATGCTGCATTTCTAGGCAATATCAAATCCTCTCGGATACTGAGAATCATGTATTACACAAAGAGCGAATCTCATTGGCTCGAAAATATGAATGCTAAGTCGTGGGACCACAGCACACGCATTCGGGCTCTTACAAATATTGTGCATCACAAGCCGGTTATCCCTATGATAACTCTGCTGACGTACTGTGCTGTAAACTCCGAATATCAAATTCATAAGGACAGAAAAGCCACCTTTCAGGGTCGGTATTCTTATTGAAATTTTGATGGACCATCTTTATTTCCCGTTTGTGTGACCGGTATGTTATTGTTTGGAAGCGCAGATATCACGCCAGAGTCCGTACAGGATACAAATGCCAAACGGACTAGCCTATTCTCACGTCACCATATCGATCAAGTCCTCCTCGTATTCCTTAAGCATAATCATTAAAAACAAGTATGACCATTTTGAACCAAATTGCATAGAAGTGGTCAGTCTAAATGCTGTCGAATCAGCGTTGCACGTGGATTGCATTCTGACCCGACGCACTTTCAGGAACATTTTCTCGTGCACCAATGTAGTCCAGAAATCAATGATAACGGTGAATAAATATAGTAACCTAAACAACATAAAACGGTGATATGTCCGTCAATGACCAAGATGCTCAACGTGCCCGCAAGCGTTCTGCTTGCACTGCGGAAATCGCCTGAGCCAACACGCTATAACTTTTTGATACGTTTTCGTGTTGATGGCGCGACATTCATGGACAATACTGTCTTGCAGTTGTTCCACTGAAATGGAAGTTTTCTTATAAGCTCTTCTTTTTAACAGCTCCGAAAGAAAAAGTGGGAAGGGTTGAAATCTGGTGACCGGGCAGGCCCATCATTTGAACCTCTGCGATGGATCCACTGGTGCCCCAACCCCCCCCCTTAAGCTAATGCCACACCGTTTGTGCATACTGTGCAGGCGCGCCATCTCGTTGACTTTTTATGGCGGGTAAGGTGATTTATTAACGGAACTAACGCTTTACCTTTGTGACATCCTCCTACAAGCAATGTTCCTGACCTGTGTTATTTCACAGATTTAGGCCGAAGGAAGTAAATTTGAGCATCCTCAACGAATGTTGCGAGATATCTGTGGATATATTGCGCAAAGTGCTAGCTGATAGCTTCGGGCGAGTGTTGCGCTACAAGCGAAACTACGGCAGTCATCTTGAATATCTATTTCGTTTACCTGTATGCCCTTGGAAAATACTTCATGTAAATATATGTTTAATGCATAACGATTGATTTGGCTAGCACTACTTTACGATGGGTAATGGTGCGAAATCTTCGCCTGGGTTGAATGAACTCGACGAGACAATTGAATAAGTTCGGTATTTGAGAAACGCGATCGCTAACTTGCCCGACAGGGTGCAGGGATCCCTGTAGATGTTTAGTGTAAAGTTGACAGTGGTGGACGAATCAGTTGAAGCTCAGTAGGCTGAGTTACGCGTCTCGTGCAAGCCAGGGTCATCTACTTCCGTCGCAAATGTTGTAAGCTCACAGTGAACCATTTGAAGATGCACACTAGCAAAGCAGATTCACTGTGGTTCTGTTCATTATGTATAGGCATCCCACTCCTAAAAATTGTAAGTGATCTGTGTTGCAGATGAACCGGAAGACTAGGGGCCATGATTGAACAAATGAGGAGCACCGAAACGATTCACTTCTAGAATGCGTGACAAGAAGTGAATTCCAGTCACTTCCATCAGGATCCAAAATAAAACTGAGGAGCAATACTAAGCAGTGCGCTAAAACTGCATCACCTGTGGCTATAAACTTTAAGATCACCAGTTGCTGAATACGCCTGAAACAAAATCAACAATTCCGATTGCAATGAGCACGGCCGTGGCCTCGTCCACCCTCCAAACTGTTGCGAAAATCCAGAAGAGCTTCGACAACTGTGGTAGGAATTTGGTTGCTGCCAAAGGTGACTGAAAAACTATACCTTTGGGCACTCTCATTGTATCCACAGTAAATGAAGAAGAGTAAGCTGTACCCAAAC
>CALYDF020003597.1:0-29789 GCA_944474145.2 Dicrocoelium dendriticum
CTTTTAATAATCTGGTTTTCAATTCTCTCCGTTTGGTCCTTTCTCCAATCATTCGGGAAAATTTCCATTCGTCACTCAGAACCTATTCGAGCTTGTTTACATAGACTACTTTATCTAATAGAACGACTCCGGTACCCTTGTCCGGTTTCCTCAGAACAATCTTATCATTGTGTGGTAAATCCTTCAGCGCGTTAAGATGCTTGCGTGTCAGTGGACCTTGAGTATGGACATGGCACTTGCGATAATGGTAGCAGGTGTTCATTAGAGAGCACTTAGAGCGCTCTAGGTCTTCATTTCACTTAGCTATTAGCCCTTTTGTGTGGCCATACAGGCTTCCAAACGGTAACTCATATTGAAGCTGATTGTCTTTGTGTTTGGGGGCGCAAAACTTTGGATCAATTGATAGAACGTCTATTAAAGTGGGGTTCAATTTCATATTTGAAAAATTGTGCACGTAGCTCTCAAGTATATTAATGAAAGTAGATTGCGGCTTGTGCAATTTCAAGGTCTTTGTTAGGACCAAATGCCTTTGACGTACACGGTTTATGATGATAGACTCAACGTAATCCAGCAATGCTTGTTACACGTTCAAAGAAAGCTCGTCAGTCACATGCTGGCGCTGCGTCATATCGTGCTCGAATTCGGAAATCTAGGATTGAACCGTGTCGCGCTGGTTCAAAGTATGACATCTAAGGGTTTTGGCATTCTGGTAGATCCGACTGCGGCGCAATTTCTTCCAGATTCTGCTAGCATATTCATCGCGCTCAGTACGATGTTTGACCAAACAAAAGGGCTAATGGCTAAGTCAGAGGAAGACCTAGAGCGGTCTAAGCGTTCTCTAATGAACACCTGCTACCATTATCGCAAGTGCCATGTCCAAACTCAAGGTCCACTGACACGCAAGCATCTTAACGCGCTGAAGGATTTACAACACAATGATTAGATCGTTCTGAGCAAACCGGACAAGGGTACCGGAGTCGTTCTATTAGATAAAGTAGTCTATGTAAACAAGCTCGAAAAGGTTCTGAGTGACGAATGGAAATTTTCCCGAATGATTGGAGAAAGGACCAAACAGAGAGAATTGAAAACCAGATTATTAAAAGCTGACAAGATCTTCGGAATAATGGACACATATCAAATACACTTAATGATAGCATGAAGCCGAGTGGCACGAATGTCCCGAGGATTTATGGGTTACCAAAAATTCAAAAGACAAGTGTCCCACTTCGCCCGATCTTATCAATGGTTAACTCACCCTACCATAACGTCGCCCAATGGATTGTGGCAATTCCAAAGCCAGTAAGACAGCGACTTACACACTACAGCCTTTGTGACACGTTTCATTTCATCAAAAGCATCAAATACCGCAACATCGATAAGAAAGTAATGTTTTCCTTGGATGTTGTATCGGCTTTTCCCAACGTGCCACTTTTGGAGACGATCGATTACGTTTGCTCCCACATAGAAGAAACAACAACAAATATATGCATACGTTGCGTGACTTGAAAAGCCCACTTCTGCATTGCACTTGGAACGTACAGTTCATATTCAATGGCACTTGCTACCGACAAAATGATGGTGTAGCTAGGAGGTCGCCATTGTGTCCGTTGTTAGCTGATGTCTTCATGGTGAAAATAGAGAATACCAAGTTACATGCGGAGATCACGGCCTTTGAATGTTACCACCGCTATATGGACGACATATTTGACGTGGCCGACCAGGCTGTTGATTTGACGCTGTTTTTGACCATCTTAATCGAGCCCACGCATCATTGCATTTTACCTACGACATGAATTGAAAGATCGGTTGCCGTTTCTTGTTGTGCTGTTAACTAGAATGTCAGACGACTCGATCCAACGGCAGGTCTACAGGAAGCAAACCTGGAGTGGCCAGTATAGGAACTTTCACCATTTCGTTCCGTTAGGATATCAGCGGAACCTAATTCGCTGTATAACCACAAGGGCCCGCAGGATCTGTTCTGAAGACAAGTTGTATAATGAGTTGACGTTCATTCAGAATTTGCTGCGCGAAAACGGACATCCTGATCTTTTCATATTTTCGGACCTGTTGCTGGTTCGGACAGCAGCGAAAATAGCACTTTTCATATGACTACCCCTCAAGGAAGACGCCGCTGCTGAGCATGTAACTAGTAGCCTTTCAACTGCTGTCAAGTCAACTGTTCAAACACCCAAGTTTAGATGTACTTTTGCAATTGACGCACACATTAGTATTCACAACAAAACAAATTACCGACGCTGACCGGTTCTGTGGTAATTTATCAGATCAAGTACGCATGTTGCGCTACATACATTGGTCGAAATGCGCGGCGAATCTCGAAGCGCATTTCGGAGCAGCTACCACGCTGGTTGCGTCGAGGCGGTACTGGGGCTATAATTAGCTCCGTTATGGCTCATCTTGTTCATATGGGGCATGAGGTTGACCCAAGCATTGCCTTTCGGAAGCTATACAGGGTCCCTCCACTCCAGTCGGAAGGCCTGCGCCTCCGCACACTTGCTACTGCCGAGGCGATCAGCATTCGGTTGTATCAACCGCTTTTGTGTGCACAAATTATGCTGATCGAAGCTGTTAAACTACTTTGGCCAGCCAAAACGGATCCTTCTGAGAACAAGTGTGATTGTGCATCTGCACCTCTGTCCTAGTTTGCCGTTTGTTACTGGTTCATGCCTTTGGTCTGCATGTGATCAATCTCATTTGAACTGACCGTTTAACCAATTGTACGCCCATTGCTATTTCACTCATGTTATGTTGTATGGGTCTGAAGATGAATCATCGGAAACAATTTTTTTCCTTCGGTCTTTTTTTGATAATAAATGGGAATTTTTCCAGTTGTTGGTAAATTACTATAGATATGTTCTGAATCGGCATTTTTTCCTGCTGTTGTGCACGAATGTGTGCTTCTATTGTAAAGGCACACAATTCAGCGAGGCTGTTAGGAAGGTCTACTTTACCGCGTCCGATAAGCTTCTAGTTAGACGCTGGATGGCCTTGTCCCTTTCATTGGTAAACGAATAAATAGCTTTCTTTGCTGCTGGTAACACTGGCATTGGTCTGAGTTTTTCTTGGAATTTCCTCAAAATAAATCTTACTGGATAACCGTTTTCATATTAAGTGTTCTCTATGAACATTAACTCCGCGTCTAGGGTGTCTTCCGTCCACCTTCAACGTGCTCTTGAGGTAAGACAGTTAAACAAGTTGCGTTTGTATCTCATTGGAAAGAAACTGTGAAAGTCCGTGCTCTGACCTATCCACGTTGTCTTTCTGTGAACCTTACGCGGGATGGATGCGCTTAGTCGCCTAATTAACAAACCATCGAGATATGATAGCCAATTATCGATTTCCCTCTCTTAGGTAAACTGCACTACTGCACGCATTTGGTTGAAGTGGTTAAGAATTTCATCCAGGTTTACATGTTTATCCACTACATAAAATATATCGTCCGTGTATCGATGAGAACGGTCAAAAATGTCTATCGCCGTCCGCATTTCGGTTCTCTCTAGCTTTGTTATGAAGATATATGCTAATAGCGGCCCGAAGGGGAAATGATGGCCACGCCATCATTCTGCCGTTTGTGTATCCCATTGAATAGAAACTGCAGATTCCAGGTGCAGGGTAACAGTAGGCCGTTGAGCTCTCGCGTAGGTACACACACTTTTATTCCTGACCCGGCTATATACTCGCAAATGTAATCGATCGTCTTAACAGCTGGCTACCTACAGCCTTCTTGACGGCTTCCATTCCGTCGAAAGCATAAAGGATGATATAATTAATGAGAAGGTAATGCTCACCTTCGATGTCCTCTTTCGTCTTACAAAAGTCCCCCTGGCTAAGACAATGCATTACATTTGCGTCTATATAGCCTGGTCAAAAATCAAAGTGTGTATACCTACGTGTGAGCTCAAAGGCCTCCTGTTACGCTGCACCCGGATCCCTGCCGGACCGCTACTAGGGGATATTTTCATTACAAAGCTAGAGAGAACCGAAATGCGAAAGCGATAAAACTTTTTGAGCACTATTATCGATACATGGACGATATATTTTTCGTGGTGGATAAATATGTTAATCCGGATGGATTCTGAACCAATTCAAGCGAGTGCATGTAGCAGTGCAGTTTACACACGAGAGGGAAAGCAATAATCGGTTACCATATCTCAAAGGCTTGTTAACTAAGTGACTTAATGGATCCATCCAGCTTAAAGTATCCAGAAAAACAACGTGCATAGGTCAGTACACGCACTTTCACAGTTTCTTTCCAAACAGAAATAAACTTGGTTCTCTGTCTTACCTCAAGAGCACGTCGAATGTGGACGGAAGACACCCTAGGCGCGCAGTTACTTTTCATAGAGAATACTCTACGTGAAAACGGTTATCCCGATAGAATTATTTGAAGGAACTTCCAAGAAAAACTCAGACCAATGGCAGTGTTAACAGAAGTAAAGGTAGCATTATATATTCGTTTATCATTCAAATGGAAGCGGTTAGCGAGCATCTAACCAGAAGCCTATCCGCTGCGATAAATTCGACCTTCCCAGTAGCCTCATTGAAGTGTGTGTTTTCAACAGAAACACCCATTTGTGCACAAAAGAAGGACAATATGCCGATACTGACCAGATCTATGGCAATTTATCAATTCGTGTGCACCTGTGGCAAAACGTATATTGATCGAACAGTGCAAGTGTTATTCAAAACCGTGAACGAACACCGCTCTACTTTGGAAATCGTTCAGAAAACCGGTAGCTAGGAGTGTGGATGAAAGGATTGTCCTGCTCGCCGAGCCAAGCATTTGTGTTTCAGACGTTTCGTTTTCAAACTGGGCAACTACTTCATTGCGGCTATTCAGTCTTGATTTGCGAAGTCTCCCTAAACCAATGCCAGCTCCGAATGACTATTGCTTGTTACCTGTTTCAAATGTCAGCCTTCTATTCGTTCACATTAGTCGGTTGAGTGATCACCTCTTTTCCTTGTCGATCTGGTGCCTATTGCTGGCTTAATCTGCAGAGCTTCGTAGACATCCTCCAGTTCCAGGTGTTTGTTGACTGAGTTCCGGCCAGAATGCCAAGCCTCGAGGAACACACGCGCACTACGTTTTCTAGCTCTTCCAACTATTTCAACATTCTGCAGATCGAAATGATGGTCCTCGGCATCCATGTGTACTGACATTAAGGATTTCTCATCGTCGCGGCGGATATCCAGACTATGTTCATGCAGTCTTGTGCCAAGTTTTCTTCCCGTCTGGCCTACATAGCACTTGCCATAGTTCATGCAGGAATTTTGTAAACTACACCTGATGTTTTTTACTTAGAGCGTTAGTCCTTTAGCATAAAAAATTTACTTCGTATGGTTTCCGTTGCTTCGTGTGCAACATTTAACCCATGAGGCATTAGAAGCATCGCTGCCATTGCACAGACCCCATGGATGTAAGGTAAGATAATGGTTCTTCTTTCTGTTGCACATGTGGACGGGGGTTGTGACTGGTTCATCGACATCAGGCAGCGTAGAATAATGCTTCTAGGATACGAATTTCGATGAAACATGCTAGATATTGGTTCACCTCCTACTTCCTCAGTTGCGGCGTGCTACATTTTGTGTGGGTCGGTGTGAAAAGTGTCCTCATACATCTTTTCTTCTACAAAACTTTCAGGAAACCAGTTCAACAAAACGCTTCGAAGACTGGAACAAATGGGACAGATCAAGAAGTTAGAACACAACAAAATGGAACCCTAGGATTCAGTGCTACCACGGCTCTACGGACTACCTAAAGTACATAAAAATGGGGTAGCGCTTTGCCATATTATGTCATTATTCGCGACACTGATTTACTATCTGTCTAGTGAACTTTGGGTACGGTTGAAACAAATAATGGTGGGCTCAGAGCACTGAACCTAGTCGGCAGAACAATTCCTTGAAGAACTTAAAGGAATAACCATGGAAAGAGACATGGTAATGGTCTCCTTTGAAGTTACAGCTGTGTTCACATCAATTGACACGACGCTGGCAAAGCAAACAATGATGACTCTGCTTCGAACAACCCGGAGCGGTAAATACAAGCAACCGAATTGAAGCCACACAATGGATAGAGTTGCTTGACTTCTGTCTCACCACACTTTTCACTTTTAATAGCAAAATGTACAAAGTGATAACGGGTGCGCCCACGGGGTTCACCAATCTCTGGATTAGTAGCAGAGGCAGTGATGCAAACCTTGAAACAGAAGGCTAAGCAAACAGTGGAGTCCAAAATTTGGGTGCTTTACTTAGACGTTACTGTTGTCGTTCTGAGACGCACCAGACTACAAGAAACCTATCAAGTAATCAAAAATATTTTTTTCCGTAATCAATTTCACCCAAGAGGAATAGAACAGTAATCCGATGCCATTGTTGGACGTGCTCGAGAGAGAAGACATGCTTCTCGGTCACTGTAAACAACAGTTTATCGGAAAGCCAAGCACACTGGTTAGAACTTAAACTATCGCAGTAACCACGCGACCACATACAAGCGAAATTGCGTGAGGACTCTTTTCGAACGGGCCCAGACAAACTGTAACAAGCCGCAAATGAGGAAGTCGGAGGTGAACCAAAATCTAGCATGTTTCATCGAAATTCGTATCCTAGAAGCTTTATTCTACTCTGTCTGATGTCGAAGAACCAGTCACAACCCCCGTCCACATGTGCAACAGAAAGAAGAACCATTATCCTACCTTACATCCATGGGGTCTCTGCAATGGCAGCGATGCTTCTAATGCACACGGCGTTTTGGCAGGGAGGGTACTAATTTTACCAGTTGAACTTCGTTTTCTAGAAGCCGGAGGTCACTGAGTCCCCCTATATATTTGGCGTGGGTCTGGCGTAGTGATACTGCGTTTGGACGTCATTTTTGCCTACGTTAACAGCGTTTTTATTAACACGTTCTTCGTGGTTAAGGTTGTTAGATTTTTGATTTTTCTTCGGCTGGGATAGAATTTTCGCGGGGAAATTTTCGGGTGTTTAATTCAGAATAGCGAGAAAAAGTGAAGATCTAACAAAGGCAATCCGAATAAAAGATTGTAGCGACGCAGGGCTGAAACTGTATGTGGTCTGAGGATGTCGCCACTCCAATCTTCTCTTCAATCATAAGATGAATATCGAATTACGGTTCACCGATCTACTGTCCAATTACCGGAGGTGCGGTGCAAATGTCGGATCAGGTACAGCTTATGACCACAAGGCCCACATCCTTGTGAGGATCACCGTACGAAGGTCGGTGCGAGAAACTCGGTCTCTACACCTTGTTCTATCGTCGGGTGCGAGTCAATCTTATTGTGACCTACCGTATCGATGACTTCCCCTTGTTGAGGCTGCAGCTTCATATCCCAACGGCATGCAGCACAGGCCGACACTGATACAATCTTGTGGCACTGGATATAAAGCGAGTTCCTTACTCCCTGTGCTTCGAACGATGGCCAATGCATGGAACGGCCTATCGAAAGATGCTTTGGAGGCCAAATCTGTGCAGTAGATCTATTCAATTCAGAGAACAACTGCCTTCGATTCTGTCGAGAGGACTGCATTGTGGCACGGTCTGTTGAGGAAAGACGTCTCCGGGAATTTCATTTCCATAATGCGTACTTTCTACGGTCTGACCTCTGATAGAATTGGAGCTCATGGTAAGCCCACGCTTTTCTTTGATGTCACCGGTCGGGTTCGACAAGGATGGCCCATCTTCCAATTCCTCTTCAACTTTGCAATTGAGGATGTTCTCAAAAATGCTCTAGAAGGCTCGTTAAACACTTGCGTCAAGCTCGTCCCAGGTAGTCGAGTAGATGATTTGGACTACGCTGATGATATCGTCTTGTTGAGTGACGGTCCACAGGCCGTCCAACCTGCAGTTAACCGCTTGGCTATTGAAGCATCGAAGTATGGCATGCACATTTTACCATCCAAGTTCAAAGCACTTTTTCAAAGCTAACACTCTCGGTGGCGAGATACTGGAGGCAGTGGATAGTTTCATCTACCTAGGAAGTTGCAACACTGCTGGTGAAGCTGGGATTTCGATGCGCATTTCAAGAGCTCGTCCCGCTTTCATCAGACACTTGTGGCGCCGCAATGACATCCGCTCTCCATCAAATGGCCGATTTACTGTGTCACTATCCGCGCTGCACTGTTGTACGGTGATGAGACGTGGCCTGTTCGAACGGATGACCTGAGCCGGCTGTCTGTCTTCGAGCACCGCGGCTTGAGGTCCATAGCCCGTGTGTGGTGGTTACACCAAGTAAATAATGCGGAAGTTAGACAGTGCGTCTTGGGAGGAGGTAGACACTCGCTCCAGGAGATCGTCTTACTACGCCAATTACGGTAGATTAGTAACGTGTTGCGCATGGCCGCTCCGCGATTTCCGCGTCTTGCACTGTTCGCGGTTGCTTGACAGGATGGGAGGTGGCGGCGAAGTAGACAGCCTAAGACTTGGAGAAAATGCATGCTAAAGCTGACAGAGAAGATGGCCCCGGTCGAACCAGTGGTTCGGGTTCCAGAGTGCTTGTTGGTTAGAGCCCCTAGAAGTTATGGCTGGAGACCGAGATAAGTGGACAGCGTGCATATCTGCGTGTATCGGCGATATCCCTTCTCACTGTAAATAAAGCAAACTAAAGAAAAAATAACTTGAAACTGTGAGTGGAACATTGGGACAAACTTACCCGTTATTTTTTCCTATTCCACCGTGATTCCAGTGACACGGTTTATATTTGGTTGGCGGCATCCGGTCTCGGATTTGCCTGTCACTGTGGTCAGCCACAGCACGCCTGCGCCTACAGAGGGACCATGGGTGGCTTGCGCTGCACCACCCACAGCTCCAACCACACACCCCATATCCAGTGTAAACCCGAAGCAATATGACCGGGAGGCATGTGGATGGGAGCCACGTTTCATCAACGGAGCCGGCCCACACTCCTTCACAGGCAAACACACGCTACAGGGCGCGACAACAGCTTTTCAGGGCAGACTGCAAACAGTATTAAAAGCTGTCCTGGACAAGTGCCTATGGAACTTAAAACAGAAGGTGCTAGATTGTGATCTACAAAATGAACCTTGTGTTCTTGCCTATAATACGTCGGTCTAGCATGCATAAGTATTTTGTCTTGTCCCAACTGAGTTGCCATGGTAGTGAGCAGTAGTTGGGCCGCGTTCCTTAGTTCAGTAACGCGGAAAAAATTGCATGTAAACCACCTAAAGGTGGATAGCAGAAGGAAGCGCTTTTCCTGATTGCCATTAAAAAACCTTACAACATTTCAAATGATTCGAGCTCCTTTTATATCCGCAAAAACAAATTTCCTATAAGCATTGCATGATTGCTCCGATTCACTCTCGGGAAAATAATTTATATCCCGATTGCATACCAGTACATTCTGAGCAATGTACTTCAGCGTTGAAATCTCAAACTAAGAACAAAGCAAAATTAGGGCGTTGAATATCCTAGGTAGGATGAAAAGCACGCAGGTGAAAATTCCATATAGGATGAAACAGCCGTACATTGTTTTTTCCGGACAGCTAATTGCTTTCACGGTAATTTGTTCATCGCTTGACTGGTATCGCAAAATATATCGGCTTATCCTTCATTTCCGGGCAGCTGAACTCTATCATCAGTGATAGGAACTAAGCTTATCGTCCAGCAGTCCGGTCTCAACATTTGCCACTCGTATTTTGTTGTCGTTATATAGGAATGTGGAGGAGTTGGACAATTATCAATATTTACATAATAGACAAAATTGAGCGAATTATCTCCCTGATTTGTGTGAGCCCAACGAGCCTACTCTATTGGATTTCGGATGATACCTTTAATTCACCCACAAATAATAAATGCTGCATAACGTGTTTTGCAGCGCGCCTCCTTTTCTTGACTCCATTAGATAAACTGGCTCTTGCTCAATCATTTTCGCTTAGCCATCACCTATCGAAGAATTCAGCAAAGCTTTCAATCAATTCGCTTTCATAGGGGAAATTATCATAAACCAGAAGTCATTAACATTTCTAGCGAGTTTGTAGGCTGTCGTGTTACCACCGAAGAATCCAACTATCATGTTTTATATATTTTTCTCTCTTGAAGTGTTCCCATTAGTTCGATAAATCAGGACGCTTAGCGCCACTTGGTTTTGTGCATTGGCCTGTACTAGTTAGGTAAGTATATTCGCTTTTGCCAACATCCTCCTTAAATGCTACTACCACCACGTGGCACCAATTACATCAGTATCTAATTTGGACCTTGCCGTAGTACTAAGTGTCTTTAATATTTATATTCTCACCCACTGATTGTGTCGGATGGAAAACACATTTTAGTTATCCAAACTTGGTTGAATACAAAATGTATACCATTTCTTAAGTTGGCTGCAACAAACAGCGTGTATTTATGTGAATCGTATGGCGAAATGTCATTTGTGTTTCAACCTGATAGCTGAATCACGGAAATGACAGGTTTTTTGGATAAACCACGTGTAAATTAAGTTATAAGTTAGGAACCAATAGTGACCTTTATATATTGCAAGTGAAATAACGCTATAGTCTAAGGCATAGAATGTCATTGAGGCAACGGTTGCTATATTTCATTAATTTACATTATTAATTTGCATTATGTCCAATAAATAATGCAATTTGTGGTGGGGGGGCGAACGTTTCGCTTTGACAGTCTTGCCGATGTTCCCATCCCTAATATTACATAAGTTCCCTTTTTTAACATATAATTGTAGTAACCCCAGCAAATGCATGACAGCCGATTTGGTTCTGACCCAGTAGTTGCTCTTCATTAAATGTTCCGAGTCTAACACAATGTATGCTTTTATACACTGGCATATTTTTACAGTCAGAAAAAAATGTAATAAAATTCCACACCGTTATATATTGTCTTATTTATGAATTCACCTTTCAACACATAATTTACTATTTAGCGTATTAGTTGATTAGACTCTTGATCCCTTTTTTGTATACCGGGTCCGAATGCCATCCCATTAAATGCGTGCTCCAATTGTTTGTACATCCGTTTACTGCTACCTCGCTTTAGCTTAGTCCGTAGGCCACTTTCTTTGTGAAAACAAAATTTTGTATACAATTTGAGTTGAATATTACTGTTATCCGTCTCTGAATTGTTGCCCTTACATTTTTAAAAGAGCATTGCAACTCACATCTCTCTTTAAACCCTGGGCTGACCCGGAATCGTTCACAGTGCTCAAACCAACGAACAATTTTTCTACACGGAAGTTTCGCTCTCGATTCAGCTGACTCCCGCTGTGCTACAATGATAGAGTATGTCACACTGCAAGTATAAGCCTGCAGGTCTCACATATCAAAGTGCTACGGTGCAACGTCTTCTTGAATTTCCAAACAACATACCACTGGTAGGGTGCTTTCCTTGGAACTGAATAACTAACTGACAAAATTAAATGCCGCGTGCCTCGCACATGTAATATCACAAGTATGCGTATATTTACTTAAATAATAAGCAAATTTGTGCCCACATTTGCGATTTCCTTGTATACAAAAACCTGCGGCTGGTAACGCAAAGTAAAGTTTTATAAAATTTGCTTAATTATGTGGTGATACAAGAAAAGGTACATTAATTTCCGACAATGAACATTTACATCTTAACAATAGTGACTCACGACGCCCACTGATGTATGACTTAGTGAAATAAAGGTTACGTAGCTCAGTATCCTAGTTAATGGTTATCGATGGGCCAACAGGCTTATATATTTTCACTATATGTAAGCACGGTGCAACAGTGTTAAAGGGATCGAATGTACGATAAAATGATACGAAAAAATCTTACTAATATATTGTCAATTTTCAGCAGTTAATTTATTGGTGAATTTCAGACAAATAAGCTTAACCCGTGTTCCTGTTCACCGAAAATTCTGACAATTTAATTAATACAGACGCAGATCTCATCTTATTATTTTCCGTTACTTGCCGCTGCTACTTCAATTTGCAAAATGCCGAGTTTTGCATCCGCAATTGCTCTTTATGTAGCTGCGTTGCGCACATTTATTTTTCACATGTATCCCCGCAAGAAGGATACTTAGTTTTAGTACTACCATGCTTCTGAGATTTGTTTAAACTATCTACAAGCAAGCTATCGTTTTTTTCATTATTATGTTACTAGAATAACGGTTGAGCAGTACAGTTTATTCTGTCAGACTATTATTACTACAGCCGAGATCCTATGTCGTTCTCGTGATTCATCCTGTTTACGGAGTATGCAGTTGTAACACAAGTTAAACAGTTTGCGACGCACTGAATATTGATAGCTTTATGAATGATTTCCTACTGAATCTGCAAGGATTGTGTTAAGTTGTACGATGACTTCCCCACAGTGAACGATTTGATATATCCAGTATGGAAGCTAGTATTCTGCAGACATGGATCTAACAAGCTTTCAAAGGTTTTGCAGCGTTGTTTCTAAAAGTGTATTGCAATTATAGTAAAATATCCATAAACATATTAGACCTAAGAATGGACCATTCGGAATTTCAAGGAATGCGTAATAGGATAACATACGCTGCGGTTCCAATAACTACTGCTACTTTCCATATATTCCGTGCATGCATTTCACCTTTATCAATACTCACGTTGTTTGACCATGATTGATGTCCATTTAGCCTGCGAAAATTCTGCGCCTATTCTACCTAAATCAGTTATTCTATTCATCACCCCACAATCCCATTTCTGGGTTTAGATAGCTACCAGTTAAAACCCAACTCTTGCTTGCATAACACCAACTCAGCATGCTAGACTACAGCATCTGTTAAACAAGTGGCCATAGGAACTATTCTGGTGAGACCCTATTGAGAATATAAGGGTGTAGTACAAAATGTTTTGCCTGATTCCGCCTCAGACATCTCGTCGATCAAACAACAAGCACTATATGAACTTTCTTTTGCAAACAGAAGTGAAGTATCTTGACTGCATTTACAGGCAGTGCAATTAGGGTTGCGCACGCTTGACGGAGGACAGTCAGTTTTCGTGTATTACCGCATGTATTCTCAGAAAATGACTAAGGTCAACCGAGTATTAACAGAAGCAGGAATGTCACAGCGTTGGCAGTGGCTGAATGACTTAAAATGCGTTGGTTGCCTAAGTCATAGTAGTAAGATATAAGTGTGTTTGTATTATTCCCATGTGCACTGGATACGTGCACAATGACATGGAATACCTTCATTGACAAATGCAGTGCGGACCTCATTGAATTTGACTATCTGCAGTCCGTTTAAATACCTGTAAAGGAAAATCCAGTTATGAATATCACTAAAACTTCTAACTTCTTATACCGAGCTACGGGAGGGAGAAAAATAGAGCTTGAAGCTCCATACTCGGAATGTTCATTGGAAGCTACAACGAAATGAAGCAGATGTTTAATTCCAACAAATAAAACCACGAGTCTAAACTGTGAGATGACTCAGTCGGTTCGTGCGAGTTACCAAAGTGCAAAGAAAGTAAAAATTATAGATATTCGAAACGCAGTCATATAAGGTCAATAGCTAGCTAATCATTGGAAAATCTTCCCCCTCGCGCTACAACCGTAGGTCAAGGTTCATAACGTTTGCATGCAGAGTGCTAGCCGTTCTCGACCGATGCCACTGGCATCCAATCATCTGAGAAAGTGCGACCGCTGAGTGCTCATCAGGAAGCTGATTGATTCATCGAGATTAACTCGGTGGCCGATGCTCAACTAGTAATTGACAAGGTAGTTCGATTTCTCGTTTCTTATGATTTCGTTGTCACCGCTTCTGTCCGGCTGCGTAACCATTGCGTAGTGTGTTCATTGACACGGACACCCAAACACTAGTCAGTGCACCGGACGTTACCGTGTCCGCAGTCACAAGTGAGGTCCTATGAGCAATGGGATATTCAATGCCGCGTTATTGAGATCTTGATGAAAACGTAAGCAGTGATTTTGTTGACTTGAGCAACCGTGGTTCAATTGCATTTGAAGCGCTTCGCGCCTTATCATGAGCTCCAGACGTGACCCATGAGGACGAACCTGCCGCCTAGAGCCTTGTTTTCGTGGGCTCGTGTTCTAGTCAGGTCTAACTGCGCCGAAACTACAATAATACTAACATAAATTTCGGTTATAATTTTCCTTTTGCAAACAGTTCAGGAGATACACATTTTTGAAATGCGGACATTGCACAATATTTGAGTGGACGTATAATGTCGACTGCTCGCAAAAGTGCTTGATTTCGGCGCAATAAAAATTTTATGAAAGCGCATATTTTATAATCGGATTAAGTAGGGGACTCGTTGCGCTTTCAGCTCTTGAATACGCAACCTATGTAATTTATTATTTTGATCTTAGGTAATTAACCCTGCTTATGGAGGTAGCATATTGCATTTGTAATTGCTGCCCTATAGTCCAAGTTTCGTGTTATGAAATCTGAATGTTCAACAGCCATTAATTTTATGTATCTTAAAACAATATATTCCAGAATTGCAAGGTAAGTTGACAGCTGACGTGACTCATAGATAATCAAGTAGCTAGATGCGAACGACGTCACTCTGCAATCAAAATTGGTGTGTCCACCGAGCAATGGGATAAGCAAGTTCTCTGTACCTGAGAATTATCGTAAGTAAACCACGCCCCTCCTCGAGTTACTGTTCTGACGCAGTCTCTTCGACAAGCTTCCAGCGGTGGTAGCTCAGAATTGTTGCAACTGCTCACCATTGAACATAACATCATCTTTGGAAAGACATACGAAATATGAGAAAATAAAACGGTGTAATAATGCGACAAATATACAAAAATTTGTTGTAATTAACTTGCAACTTCTGAATAACGCTTGTGTTGTTACACATTGCTTAACAGGGTAAATCGCATCCAAAGTTCCTACTGGTCAACTAATTCAAAATTGAAGTAATTATACTACATTTGCTCGTTCCTGAACAAACATAAGTTTATGAATAAACATGCTAAACCGCATTGATAGCATTTGCGACCGGTTTAGTGAGCCATTCGTCTGTTACCAAAGGTGATATTTTGACGTCTACAAAACTGTTAACTACCATGCCCCATGACTATAGGCCATGCATAAACATAAATTAATTTGCCTAACGCGTATTTGAATACTATGCTTACCAACACTATAAGCGAATGGCCTCGGTACATATTTAGGAAGCTTTTGTCAGTTGTGCATTCGTTGGATTTGCCCCAAATATATACGCATCCGGTAACCGTTTTAGGCACAGCAACGCTATTTGTTCATATGACTGAGCATATTTGGGTGCTGTGCATTTAAGCCGTATACTATAACACACAACATACACCAATGGCGATGCGATAGCTGTTACAGTTAATAACTTGACCTATCTATTACAAGAACTATTAAAGTTCAACCGCTTTCCACATATCCGGAAGTAGCACTAAATTAGCTCAATTTAAATCCAGGTTACATTTGAGTGTAAATTATACATTAACGTAAAAGATATACAGGTTTCGGTTTCTCAACGGACTAACCAGTCGTGAGTTGAATGCGACTGTACCAAATGATTGGTTAATGTAGGCTGCAACTATACTGCGCCTTGCGTTTAGCACATCCGTAAGGCGTAACGCATTTGCATGCGAATCATACATAGAGTATAAACAGACATCTCCTCCTCTCCAGCTGTAGCATTACGTTAGGATAACAGATAATATTGTGTCAACTTATTCAAGGCAAACAGTTAATGCCAGTCAAATTATCAGCTTGTAAGTCAGAACTTTCCGCGGTCTATTGACGTAAGATGCTGGCTACTTGCAAAGCGACGTATGTTGAGAGTTATCGCACTACAATGGAACAATGGAACAATGGTTTATGACGGGTATAAAAGCAATGCTTGACAGGTCCCGTAGGATGATGAGAATTAACATCGTAAAATTAAAAATCGTATCGATGAAAGTACGTGTGAAATGCATGACTCACCAAGGGATTGGAGATGCACATAAACAAGTAATCCAATAGGAATTTTAAGTGGATTCCGTCCACGTTCGTGAGTAAGCCGGTTCAGGCACAAAGAAATGACCAAATGTGGCATTATTTTGAGACGAACGTAAACAATAAGTTCCATTATAAACGCTGCTACTTGTACATCTGATATCAGGTGCTTGACGTAACTATCAAACAACACCCGTATACCGCTCATATCTGTTAGGGAACACGTGGCGTAACAATGCTTTTGGCGATGAGAGTCTGCTTATATCTATATATCTATATCTATATCTATTTATATCTATATCTATATTGTAAGTCCTAAGGGTCACCTACTGAGTGCACCATAATAACCTAAAAATTCTAAGTGAATAACGATATAAAATAATGCAAAATTTGTGGTCACGTTCAGCGCGATCTGGCTAAATTTCTTGTTGTCATGATTCACTAATTTCGATGCAAAATAGGAAGTAAATTGTATTAGTATAAAATAGCACCCGTATGCCTGGATTAGTACTAGATTTAATTGGATTTACTTTGTCAATTCTTCTCATATTGCTGTCAGAAAAGAAGCATTTATTCGCACATATAATTAGCCACGCAACGACACTAAGAATTTTGGCGTTGGCAACAAAACCCAGGGTGGATAATAGGACAACCTCATCTGTTTATTAATGCAACAGCCGCTAGTAATGACTTATTTTTCCAGTTAAAATTATATAAGTTCTAATTTTGTGATGCAGTTTGGCGAATTTGACTTCTATACATTTAGTACAGGCAAGAAGACATCAACCTTTAGAGACAGATCAGAGTATATCACATCAGTGAGCGTTGCTTTTAACAAATCATACAAACTGTTTCCACATTTCCGCATACAAAGCTACTTGCAGCCATCTGGAGTCAATTCTACATTGTCCAGTGTCTAGTCTTATGTATTAAACTTGCATCGGAACAAAGATCCGCCCAAGACGCTGATGCCCCGTTAGTGATGAACGAAGTCCGATTCAATGTTGCACTCTGCATGTTTGATCGTTCCCTAATTTCAATTATAATAGCTGGATGCAAGCCCTTGATTATCAACCAGAAGAATTCATCCCAACAAAAAACGCTGTAGGTGAAGCAAGCGCCGAATAAAATGATATTTTAATTGACCCATGCTTCTTACCTAGAAATAAGCGGAGAGCAACAGCGGAAAGCTGACGATGGCACATGCCGTGAAATTTACAGGCGTGATATAACATTATCCGGGGAACATGGAGAAGGAAAGAAAAGCACATGACTGCAGCAGAGCAAACGCAAGTACTACTTTTCGTATTCGAATTACTAATTGTTTTAATATTACTATTAAATCAATCTTTTACCAAACATTTTATGGAACTTGTCAAGTAACGCAGCCATACCTATTTAAATCCCTTGTTCCTTGTAGGCGTGTTCCAAGATCTTCTCAAAATAGATTTGTTTAGGAAACTATAAAGGTAGAATCCAATGTATCGGAACAGTAGCACGTTTGAATAACGGCGACAGCTTGCGTTTATTGGATATGGGCACGCACGTTTAAGTATAATTTGTTGTTAATGAACCTGGCACACAATAGAACTACGAGAAACGGACTATAGGGTGATCGTACATTGGGGTGCGCTTTTTTGTTTTAAGTGTACTTGTTGTCAAGTACTATGGACGCAGAAGACAAGAGTGGGATTAACGTGGCCGAATTTTTTATTATCAAAAGTGCAGGTATGGATAATTTATCATTTGTTAACGCTGACGTCGCTGTGGGAGAAAAGTGGTTAAAGGAGCAAGCCTAAGTTGCAGTTGACATGACAGTTGGCTAGCGTAACCATCTTTCAGCAATTGCAAGGATAGTGGGAACAATACGTGGTTTTGCAGGGTTTGAAGTTATTAGAAATGTTCGCTGCTTCATTCGCTCATGTACTATAAAAGCTTCAAATGTTGGTTGGGTGTGCACACATATGAGACGGGAAGGGAGGTGTCCCTGTCCTCGTAACATTGTCCATGGTCTTCTACACTGTGCCAGTTGTTTAAATAGTTGAATGAATTATAACAACGGGTATCCAAGACATTTTGATGTTATTTTTTCGGTTCTGGGTTTCACTTTATTTTCTGTTTCTGAAATGAGCATCAAAAAATAAACTAAACTCGGTTGGCCAACCAGATTTGGTAGGTGGGATCTGGTAGTTGTTTGCTGAAGAGAAAGGCAGTATCGTTAAAAACAGTGGAGCTCAGTGATAGCATTAATCCTGCGTAATTGTATAATTTGCGTGGCTCCGGAATTGAGAATTTTGACTAAAAAGTGCTTTGGCTACGATTAAAGCAGTTGAAGTTAGTTTTTTTTATCAAGCGGATACACGTATTTCAACTTAAACTCACCTATTCAGTTAAAGTCAAAGGCGGAGTTTGACTGACCGTTTTGAAACATAAATGATCGTTTCCCTCAACGAAATGCCACTTTGCGAAATCACGCGCACTTTATCGTATTTCGATAATCTGTTGAATGAAAGCGACTGCCAGACTCGGTTGGAGCAAGTCTATATGCTTGTCAGTTATTAACTTAGCTAAACCAAAATTTGCACTACATGAATACAGATAAATTGCCTTAAAGATATATGTTATTTGAGGAACTATGTTCCCTTGTACCAAGTAACACTTAAAAATAGTCATGTGATATATTTAGCATCATTGTTGTCCATCCTTACATACACCTGCAGGAGCAATCTCGAAGCTTATATTTGCCGTCCGTTTGGTAATGAAAATTTTAAGAGGTTATTTGTCTTCGATAAACATTAATAAAAGTTTGAATCGGTCAGTCATCCTACATGAGATGCTCATCTACTTTTCACATGTATTCATTAATTCCCATTCGTTTTTCTCTTTTTACTAAAGTTGACCAACTCGTTCAACAAGCATTTATGTAGGAAAATAGTAGGATGTTGCGAAGAGACTTCAGAAAATGTTACCTGCCAGAAGCGTAGGAGGAGCAGCGCGGCGCTGTGGAAGCTATTGAAGCGAACGTTTCTTATTCATCTAAACTGGTTTACATAATTAAGGACAGGATTTCCATATTTGCAAACACGTTTACGTTTATTTCCACAGGGATGTAGGAATGCTTAGTTCAAGCGCTCGCATGATAACGCACTTTACTTTTCCACTGTGTATTATTGACACTTCAAGCTCATATATTGTATTCTTGACTAATAGTAGATTAACTGTCCCGTTTCGCGAAACCATGACATTCTTCAAGCTTCAACCCTTTTCTGTTGTCTTTAAAATCCTATTGGTATTTGACTGCTATTATTAACTTGAGTTATCTTATCACGGTAACAGGTAGTTACGTTTATTCTTATCCGTCCAGAACTGTGTATATATAGCTTTCTTTAACTACAGGTTCCTTTTCCCGTTCAGTGCGATTTCATTGTCTATACTTCGTATATTCGCCACAGATCGTTAGGTACCCGTCGTATGCTAATGCCAGGTCTAGACAAGCATTGCTGAGTAGTGAAAAAAGCACCACGGTCGACCGTACTTTCGGTAGCAACGAAAAACCTCGTCTGTAGGAGTCTCAATAAAGTTGACCCTATTATTCAGAGGTGTCTGGTTGAACTGGAGCAGAGAACTATATGAAACTGAGCATAAACCACGTGCTTTAGTAAATCAGGGCGTTCTGTGGAATGTTTTCGTACCATCCACTCCAGTGTGCTTCTAGTACAAATTGCGATAGCCGTGTGTTTCTACAGCAACTAACTGGCAGTACATATAGCATATACAACTGAATGAGACAATCTACATAATAATCTACTGCCACAACAGGCCCGTGATGAAAACATGCAAAAGTCACGTAACTTGCATAAATCATGTTAGATTTGTCAACTCATATGGCGAAACGCGTCAGAAGAAAAACATTGTCAATGTGGTTTCATTGGAAGCACTTGAACGAAAATCGTATATGCGTAAAGTCATTGTACTAAATTAATATTTAAAATAAGACTAAGCTCAATGTAGTATACCTGGCCTTATGCTAGCTAATACACGTGACTGCCAATCATCCATGGAATTTATAAACGGCTGCTTTCCCAGCTGAAGACGGTTTCCTTAACAAATCATGATGCTAGCTGTGGATTTATTACGCCACCTAGTCTACATTTTATAAGATTAGTGAATACCCGTCCTTACCATGGTACGTAATCGATTAGCATTGTTGAAAGCCAACTAATGTCATACAAGACAAGGGCTACAATAGGACTGGGACGGATGTAACGAACAGGAGCCGACGTAAGCGCAGCAACTCACCGAGCAGACAGATGCAAGGGAATATGTGCGATAGGGCATTATCATCATTATTACACATATAATTATACACCTCAATACACACAATTTGGCTAACTGTGCTGTAATGCAAATGAAATGATGGACCATGTCGAGCTACCAAACATTATAGAATAAAAATTACCAAAGCCCGTAATAAAATGTCAAGTGAAATACTAAGTGAAATACTATTCATCTAGTGGGAGATCGTTTTTGGTGGGCGAAGTTAAGGGAGAAGGTTTTGGAATAAATACCTCAGAAAACGAAATCCACTGATGTTGACCCATAGCTATATTGACTAGTACACTCAGTCGAACGTGTTCATCGTTCACTGGACCACAGTCAAGCACTCAGAAGACAATAACGTACACCTATTTCGCAATGAGGACCTTCCCTTTTTTGGACTATGTACCGCTCAATTAACTCTCTTGCGTTTTCCTTTCATACCTCGGTCGTGGAAACAATGCACGTTGCATGATTAAGTATGCTGCATTGCACCATATCTGCTCAGCACATCGGGGCTGGGTACGTGATGTATTATACGGTTGGTGGGAAGCAGTAAAACGAAACGAATATTGCTACATGGATCAGAAGCGAAATTGCAAGTAGTGTGTTACAACGCTTCCTCCTTAACTACTGAGAAAGTGGCGTCGATATATAGAATAAATTGAGTCCAGATTCAAAAACTAACTTGTGCTAAGTAAAATGTCTGTGATTGCTCGTGTCAAAAATGTTCGACGGAAAGCGGCGTCCACTGTTCCGTTTCATTTCATTATTTGACTAATCGCATGTGAGGTATATCACTGTGAGCCGTTGGAGTGTGTTTGTCGGAATGTTGGTTTGACTGGTTCAGAAAAATGCTGTTGAATTCTAAAAATACTGAGTCCCAACCATGCGCATAGGAATGCCCTCACCTCAAGCTGGCCAAGTGCTGCACCCGTCTCGCGTCACAGTGAATTTCGTCTATCAAATAAACCAACAGCTTTCGGATTTCATTCCCATATGATTGCACCTATTCTCGAATACGGTACTCGTGAGATCTACTCGACTAAAAATGCGCTGCTGCCAAATAACTAACATTAAATGGTTTCTAAAAAAGGGGTTGAAGTGCCTAAACCTATGGAAACTCAAAGTTCCCAAAGATTGCTTGGCTTCTTCCAACAATAGTCCCACAGGTTTACGAAGAGTTTGACCCCGGTATTTGGTTTTGGGAGGCATTAGATTAGGTTCAAAGTGGTCGGCGCGGCTACAGTTTGTAGATTGGAATAGTCAGTGGGTTCGATTATAATAAGCGGCTAAAACCTGAGGTGGTTGGTTCCTGCGTTTAACGAAACGCTTTGAGACATTGAAAGCTGACTTTAATCGGTCAATGTTGATAACTACTTGTCAGTTACCGTGGACTATTGTGTATGCATCTGTTACGCCAGGGTAAACAGCAGGATTTTTTATGCGGCGATTGCACAGGCTGCCGAGCGTTGTCAACCTGAAGCCCAACATGTGAACAAGTAGACATGATTTCACGCAAGTACATTGTTGTGGTTATTTATCCAGCAGTGTTGGGATTTAACACCTGCATATGGTGAGCTAAGGAATAAATGAATAAATCAATGCAGTATCCATCGACGCTCCGTGGCAAAGTCCAACGGTTTGTTCTGGTTATAACAGACAACGGGATCGCATGAGACGTAAAATATTTATTTGAGTTCATTTTGCAAAACGGTTTCCAAAATCGTTTGGGCTGTTTTGTCGGTTGCGTCTTTAAAATGGATAAGTATGCTAATAAGAATAGTAATAAATGCAGATAAATTGACATGTTCTAGTAAAGTAAAACGGTCAAGCATGGCTCGTCTCCAGGGAAGCTGCTTTCATGCTGGCTAGTCGCTCGAGTTTTTTCACCCGCACTTCCATGTTTGTTCTGACCATGTGCATGTGTGGCTTTAAAGCACGTTTGCCATCAACAATTGTACTCAATTTATGGCTCTTTTTGATGTATACATGGACATTTAAGTCATATAGTCCCTACCATCAATTGATCTATTTGGGTCAAGCACATTTATTTTTCGTCAGAGATTCTATGGCATCTTGCCTCTCATGGGTGCAGCTATTATTTCCGAAGCTGAAGTCCGTCACATCCGCAGATCCACCTTGTCTTGACCAACAGTGTGGTATAGAAGAATAAAAAAATGAGTAGTAATAAGGTAATTACAGTAATGGTCATAAATAAGACATTGTGGTTTGTAAATACTATCATAAAAGGCCGACCTATTTCTCCATCAAATTGTACGGTGCGATCGGCGTAATGGGTGGCTGCTCGGAGTATACATATGCGAGGCATCTCTGGAAAGATTCTTCAGGTTTATCCTCCAGTTGCCTGTGCTCCTAAAATACAGTATTTGGCATCGCAAGTCTCTGAAATTTTTTACCTGTTGCTGGGCTGTTGCACTCAGGAAGGTGGAAGAAATATTTGGTATTACAAGAAGAATATAAGGAATCAGAAGGTAGGCGAAGAAAGCAATATTATGTGATCGGTGTGAGATACGCATTGGGGATGAGCTGGTCGAGTTTTACTAATAGATGTTTAAAAACAGTATATGTTCAAGTTTGTCACAAGAAAAAAGTTTCCAATGCCATGCATCACTGGCAGTCGCAGTGTGTAGAAAATTGACATTGGGGAATGTAATGAAACAGTTTGTAGCTTATGCTGATAATTCCGGAAAGGAACGTGATTTGATTTGGAATACGGAAAAAATTAGTTCATACATAAAAAAGTTTTATATGTTCACAGACCAAAATATATTTGTCTCTATCTATTAGCTACGGCTATATGTTTTGTTTTGCTGGGCTTAGTGTGGCACTTTCCTGTGTTGCTTTTCCGCAAACCAGAATGGTTTCCTGAGGCCAACAGTTACGGGGGACAGAATGTCGAATACGGGAGGATAGGATGGTGTCGACTGATATAATTTCTTAGATAGTTGCCAGACCAGTTATCGTACGCCGTCTCCTCTGTGAGAATTGGTCTATGCAGTTCCGTGACCTTTTAGAAAGTTACCAAGGAGCCGATCTCGTTAGAAACCATTTAAGGACATTTACGTCCTCGCAGCGTTGGCAGCAATCTGTTCCATATTTTTAAGTAAACCTTCACATGCAAGTTTGTAGGGTCCTGAGTTTTAGTGCTTTCTATTTTTAGCAATTAGTGGTTGTCTCGAATATTGTAGTTCTGCCCATTTTTGAATTTTAAATCTAGGCTTGGGGCATGAACTCGGTTGCGTTTCGTTGAGTCATGCACTTTTATTATAACTTGGAGCGCTTGGTTTAGCTGATATTTTGGAAACTAAAATCTGCCACCTATGCCAGTCGACCCAAACATGGTCAACAGTGGATTAGGAAAGAATTTAGTATCTGAAGGGTAGATAGGTACTTATATTAACCATAATAAATATCAACGATGAATGTAAATACTGTTAAGATAGCTCGACGGATTCATCGATCGAATTGTGCGGTGAGATCGCCGTAATCAGTGGCTGTTCGGGGACTATTGATACGTGATTCCTCTCTGAAAAGATTCTTTAGGTTCATCCGCCTGTTGCCTGTGCTCGTAATATACAGTATTTGGTAGGGCAATGCTCTGATAATGGCGACCTGCTGCTGGGCTGTTACACTGAGGACGGGGCTCTATTGAATTTGTGGAGGTAGATTAACGTGCTGCCTCTTCCTCGATAACTTCAACCTCTTAGCTGAACAACTCGACTATAAATGTGCTGCTGCCAAATAACTAACATTAAATGGTTTATAAAAAAGGGGTTGAAGTGCCTAAACCTATGGAAACTCAAAGTTCCCAAAGTTTGCTTCGCTTCTTCCAACAATAGTCCCACAGAAGTATACAAAATATTCGTTCGGATCGAAATTTGACGTCAAATTCATCAATGAAACGCTATCGGCAATGGGCGAATTCAGCCAACCGCTGTAACCCTTCTCCGACTTCTCTAGCATGCCTCATAAACCCAAACTAAACTACTTGTACAAGGAGTAATACTTCATCTCTACAGTTGCAGCAGAAGGTTGTAAACGTACACGCCGTCAGAAAAACGATGTCGGGTCCAATTTGCCTGATAATAATATAATCGCAACTTTAGAAATATCGTGCTTGAAGTCAGCAACTTACGGTCCTCAACATCTTTCCTTAGACCTTTGGGTAATCGTTTGTCTCTCATGACCGGTTGGCTTATGGGCAGCCGTCACAACTGTCATCTACACGGTCCCGGGTTCGATGCCTGCTAATTCTACCTATTGAGATGTAAGGACATCGAAACGCGTCATAGTTGTGCAGTGTTTTTAGGCGGACAACACCTCATTTCTATTTGCATCAGCTAAGGTGCTCGTGATCGGAAGACCAAGGTTCACTTCAATGGGAATCGCAGTCAACATTTAGATTGCGCGTCGCAATCCATCCACACAACGTGTATTTCAAAATGATCCTCAACGTCTTTCATTAAAAGTTAACAATTCTCATGATATCCACAGAGGTTATATCTGGTGATTCACATAAGCCTTAATGTATGCCGTAATAATCGGGAGTATAGCAGCCAATAAAGTTCTCCGTTACAACTCATGACCACAACTATTATTGTTCCACACTGCATATTTTAGACCGTTTTACATTTTAGATATTATGTTGCGGCTAATGCTATCGTCACAGCTTGAGAGTATGTAAAGAAATGAATGCATTGTACTCTATACTACTAAGGAGGTTGTCGGTATTGTGAAGGTTTACCGTGACTAACTGACGTGAATTGACCTTTCGAATGATGTCAGTGGTGCTGATTCCGTTGGGGCATAAAGTTTGGTGTTCCCAGAGGATAAATGCATCATTGTTCTAAAGGAAGGCACAACCGCGAGATCCCTCGACGACAACTGTGAAAGTGACACACAGTGCGTGTTGCCAGTCCATTTGTTAAGAGTTTGGGCAGCTGCCTTATTGCAACGCCCATGAACTGGTGCACTACAGCAGACGGTTCGAGAGAATCTTCGGGACATACTACGGTGTTTGAAGGTCGAAAGCGGTTGGCTCAGGCGAGAAGACATTGATAACCTATCAGTGAGACCTCGTAGTGCCAGCTGGGTGGTTCGGGATTTTCCCGTTCCAGCAAATGGTTCGGCGGCAGTGTTCCAGGACTTGGTGGGTTTTCGCCTGGCAAGCGTTCTCCCTATAAAAAGCCACATATGTCCGTTTAACAACACTGTGACGTGGCGGATGTGACTCGCCACTAAATAAAGTCACCGCCCCTTGCTTCATTCTGGCGAAGCATTGTATTCCAGCAACCTTATGCTGTACTTCTGGGGAGCATTGGGCCCCTGTTTGACAAAGGAACAAACGAAAGGCGTATGAACTGAGCAATCAGTCACCGGCTCCCAATGGGCGCGGTTCCCTGAATTCGCTCCGCTGCCTTGCGGGCAGGCTATTCAGCCAAAGGCTCGGGGTGGTGTCCCCTAAGTCAACACCCTACTTCGGCTTGGGCAACCGGGTAGTATCTCGCCCTCTGAGGAAACCATGGACATTGTTGTGTTGTGTTTTATTTTACTGTTTCTGTACCTTCGTTTGAATCCCATGGTTTTTGATGGCATTATGTCTGTTAGCAGACTTTTGCAAGTATATATATATATATAGGGAGACCGGAAAGAACTTACCCGCCATAATAAAGAATGCAAGAGACGAAGGCTATTGGATCACACATGGCTCGGGACGTATAAAATGTTGGTAGGCAGGGGAGTTCGTTCAGAATAACCAGCTTCCACCTGGCACATGTCCAATTTAACGCTTCCGGGGACGAAGCGTTGAAGAAGTTAGTGGAATGCGTCAGTTGGAGCCGGAGCAGCTGAAAATAATCAGGCCGATGCTTGAATGCCCAAGCCGATGTTTTAACATCCGGTTCTACCTCCGATGAAAGTTCGAAAATTACCTGACGAACGCGGACGTCGGCAACCTTCGAGCGATCACATGACCTGGCACAAAAACCCAGCTAACGTGTTATTTGATTAGGTAGCTCAAAGTGCACTGTTTTTGGATATATGCCGGAATTGGACTCACAGATTACTCGCAAGGGTGAGCCGGGTGTTTGCGCGACGAGAACAATCGGATCACCCAATGCGACTACTCCACACGCGAAATGCTGAAGTGTATTTCCGGTTTCCCTGCTTTTTGCTTATTGATAGTACTTTCTCCATTAACCACGAAAGGTAATTTTTATACCAACTACATCTAGTCGATGGCTGTCGCAAACGTCTTTCAGCTGCCATTGCTATTCTCTGGCGGAAGACAGAGACTGACGTCAGAACCTTTATCCTCAAGTTTATGGAGTTTTCATGTGCTGCATCTGACGCCAAGTGCTACATGTTCGATGATGCACTGGTCATTGTGAAAGCAGCACTAAGGTCTTTCCTTCGGCATATCAATTCTTATGTCGCATTCACAAAATTACGAATGTTATCAAACGTTTTCCCCAATCCACTTCATTCAGACGTTTTCTCATCGTCATGTACACGTGCCACTTTTGAAAATATTAAGCTACTTTGAAACTCTTTCGTAATAGTGATCGACTCTGCTTCCACTAAATAAGTTTTTTCCTTGTGCTTAACGCCTGCAGATGTGCCAACAGCAGGATGCCTGGCGCTGCTAAGTACGGCATACACGAAACTAATATGTTGGAGTCCATGCACCGCTGCTTAAAGGTGGAACAGCTGAATGGGCGAATTAAATTATGGGAAGCCGTACGTTTGTTACGCTCATGCGTGACATACCTGATATGGAACCGAAAATCTCGATATTAGATGCATCTCGTTGTGACCTCCGTATTGTCGGTCATCCGGAGTTGGACCGCTTGTACCGCCGATTGATTGCGTACACTATTTTGGTAATAGCGACTGAATTGATTTCAACGTATCCGGTTGTGATTTTCAGTAGCGGTGAATATGCAACATTTTCAGCGATCGTCGACTTGAGACGGAGAACCACATCGGCAGTAATTGCACATGCATAACTAACGTAGGAATAGGACTTCCATAAGACACCTGCTGCATTTTGTGCAGCTTAACAGCGTTGATGTCAAGGAACTGCCGGTCACCCGACGGTGGGAAAGAGAATAAATCGCAGTGCGCGCAATAATCCGGAAGGCAAGAACCGAGCGTCATATGGAGCATGGCGTTGAGCGACCTACGTACACTGTACTCATATACACGCGTATGGCTGTATTGTATGCGTTGATATCATCGCAGCTGTCTTCTGCAATCCCCAAAATAACCATTTTCTGGTGTTTTTCTGCCAACATATATTTGAATGATGCTGCGCAATGAGTTAGTGGCATTTTGCAGGCCCGATACATCAACGTGTTTATCTTGTTTTGCTTAACTGCATGTGCGCTAATGACATGGTTACCTATACTCCACGACACTAATAAATTTACTACCATGTAACAATGAAGGCAAATGCAATTTCTTCTTCTCTTTACGTCCACCTATTAAAGCCAAACGCTCCTCAGCTTGTGCGGTGGTGTAACCATTTGTTAATTGGTCCGACATGGCTCTGGTGATTTCATACGCGTGAATAATTCTTACTACAAATACATCATCCAGGATTTCAACGAATGTCATGAAAGAAAGCATGACAGCAACACACCGGTGTACAGTATGAAACGAATAAAAAGCTTATGATGAACCTGTACGCTTATCCACTTCATCGTCTTGTGCAACGTGCGCACATAATACACATCATGGCTATCATTTGGTGTACTTATTCATGGGTAAAGGGTGTCGGGTTCGTTATTACACAAGTAGAGTGTGAGCATGTCGCAACAGCACATACAGCTTCTTTGCATCCGAATACGATGTTCGCTTATGTTCAAAGGGGCAACAGTGCGAAATAGTGTATTCAGTTGTTTCAGCGTGCGAACGTGTGGTACTACCTTGTAGCGAATGTGGTTATGATACATACTATTAATGGATTTTAGCGTCCGTTGCGAGCAGTTAGGTGGCAAAAGCTAGTATAACCATTTACCGAACAGACTTCTCTCATTGTACCCGGGGTCATTTATAAGTGACATCTAAATCGTCTCACTTGTTGACAATTGATCTGGTTATATGATGAAATTGCAACGAATAAAATGCAATGCTGCTTTCGCCATATGTTAGAACATATCATGGCAACTGCGTGCGAGTTATATTAGTAGTCGTTAAAATAGGCGCTTGTTTTCACGACACGTTAATAGGCGGCGATTACCTAGGTGAATATTTGACGCCCGAGCTTGTTAACGAAATGTCGGTAGCACAACCTTACTTACTGCAATTGCTTGGGAAAATGCACGATACCAAGACGAGATAAATTTTCCAGGATGGTCCTCATGACTACTCATCTTGTGCCTTGTGCAGGGAGAGCCTGCGCTGCTAAAGCGAGAAGCAGGATCGGTACGCTTTAGAACCAATACGTGAATATAAGGCCAACCTCCGATGAGTGGAGAACACCAAAAGTAAAGCTAGGAAAAATTTATTAAGTGGGGCAAAACACTATCTAGTGCTAAAAATAAGGCACCGGAAGATAGCTAGCTAGGGGAAAGGTGTGGTCGCGTGCGCGGAGAGTAAAGATGGCCGCGGAGCCGATGAGCGTCGCGCCGTTCGAAGGCGGATGCTATGTTGACTCCAAACAAACGCGAGCAACGTTCAAACAGGCGAGCGGCTAATTTGCTATGTACATCGAGAAAATATAATTTTGTGATTTTGTAATATTTTACGCAGCATGCGGCAGCCAAACAGGGGAATCTCCAGGTCACTACACTGCTACATGGCTGCATACGCGGAACGCCGTTTGTTGTGCTGTTTGTGGGGGTCAAATGTTGCTGTCCAACCCGTGACAGGTTTGAGCGTGTAGTTTGTGCATAGCTGTTTAAGCCTTGAGACACTTCACAAAACTTGGGAGGTCGTTCGACAGGCCTGTCTTCGCTGGCGTCCATCAACAATGGTGTGCTATTTTTACCGTACTGTGTGGCTTCTTTACTAAATGGCTCTCGCCTTTTGACAGGTCTGGGATTCGGGCTACTTAATACACTAATCTGCGACTCAAGTTCAGTGGGTTTCTTTTACCAAGCTAGCGGTCAATTCCTTTAGTTCTGTGACCGTTAGGGCTAAACTTTCACATTTCGCCATAAGCGCTTGAATGACCCTAGCCAACGGTTTGGTTGAACATGCGTCACACACACAAACCATCGATCGACATACAGTGTTTTGTAGCTTCATCGAAGGAACTGGAACAAAGCGAGCATTTGGTGACCGACGTGTCTGGACCACTATTGACCTTGGATTTGTTGTTCATTGGCGTAGCTGAGACACTGCGTCGGCCCATCATGTGCACACGAGGAACAGTGGGCATTGGAATATCACAAAGGCTTTGCGTGGCAAAACGCGCTAAGGGAGTTACAGCGGTAATTGCGTGATCACAAAATAGCCTCTATTTGTGGTATCTAGAGGTGCACTACAATAAGTAAGGTGTTG
>CALYDF020003598.1:0-29561 GCA_944474145.2 Dicrocoelium dendriticum
CAAACTGCCGCCCAGTTTCCCTTATTTCCTTAGTGTCCAAAGTGATGGAATCCATCATAGCTGATGCACTGGTGGGCTATTTGGAAAACTCTAAAATTCTCCTTACTAAAAAGCACACATTTCGTCGAAATCCATGGTGCACGACGAATTTGCTAATAGCACGAAGTAGCTGGACCCAGTTGGCTGACGCTGGAGAGGATCTTGACGTGAACTACCTGGATTTCTCGAAAACATTCGACAGTCTAGATCATCGGATACTCCTTTCCAAGCTACAGCGTTACGCGATCGGTGACTCACTCCTAAGCTTGATCACCAGCTATCTCCTTCAGCGGTAATTAGTAGTCAGTATGCGGAGTTGCTTCTCTGAAACCATCAAAGTCAAATGTGGTGTGCCTCAAGGCTCGGTGCTAGGTCCCCGATTGCTTTTAGTATTTACCAATGACGGCACGCAGGCAATTACATCCATCTTCCTGCTGTTTGAAGAGGACACCAAGATTTGGTGCAAGGTTCATGGGAATACTGACCGGCACCTGCTTCAGAGTGAACTTGACACGCTACAGCAGTGGTCCATCCAAATTTCACTGCAATTCAATGTGAGTAAGTACAAGGTGCTCACTATAGGACACCGGAGCCACCACTGTTGCAGGTTGGGAATGCATCTGCTTCAGCGAGCTGCCACCGAAAGTGATGTGGACGCACTGGTTCAAATGACCTGGGTTATTCCAGGCAGTCCGCGAAAGCTTCCAAAATTGGTAGCCAACGTGTGAGTATGTTATGACGGGCTTTCAGACAAATAGACCGCTCTGTTTTCAGGCGGATGGTTAGTGCGTATGTTCGTCCTCCTGTCGAATATGCAATTCAAGCCTGGAACCTATGGTTAGCACACAATGTCAGTGGATTGGTGAAGCCCCAAATTCGAGCATCAAAGTACGTAATTGGTATGCACCATCTTCCATACGAGCAGAAGCTGGAACAATTGGGGGGTATTCAGCGAATGTGACCGTCACTTACGAGGTGACCTGATATTGGTCTATTTAATTCTGTACGATCTACATCATGCGTGTCTCTCTTTACTGCAACTCAGCAATAATACCAAGTGGAGCGGTCATTCACTAACACGACAGAGCAGTGCAGCCGCCTGGATTGCCGCAAGAACTTGGTTTCCGTCTACGTGTGCCACCCGTTGAATGCTTTTCCGGAATCGGCCATTTCTATACCATTAGTATCTATATTTACATGACGTTTTGGTGGCTCATTTACTAGCCTACACTTTGTTAAATGCGTCTGGCTTTCGCGCATGAATTTCTGAACTGATGATGAAAATTTATTTTATCAATATTTAATAGAGCTGAGGTGTAAGAAAACACAAAGTAAAGATTCAATTGTGGCCCACAAGTTGTTCATCTCTGAGTTACCTTCACTGCAGTGGACTGCGTGTCTCGGTTAGAACATTTACATTTTGGTACGGAAGTTGACAAGGCGACCTTCACACAGGGGTCCGTCGCACTTTACAAAGTATAACTTCTTTCTCAGTGTGTAACATATTATGTTTTCGCATTCTTGATATTTGTCAGGTTTAGCCAGGTGTTACCTTCATGAATTCATATTTCTGGTGCAGTTTTTGCGACTGCACTACGCCTTTTCACACTAGGGGAGTCCTCGTTTTACCCTTGCTCGGTCGTGTGTGCCCCGATTTATTAATGTTCTCTCAATTGAAGGTTTGAAATGTAGAAGGGTTAAATTACTGCCAGATCATTGGTACACTACAAACCACTAAACATAACCAAAGCTACCAGCTCGAATCCACACTTTGAGCCCTCATAGTTTTGGATTCTTTGGCAAATATTGCTTTATTAAACTTCGGCATTTGAATGGGATTATCTGTTCATCAATTGACTGATGTTCTTCTGGCTCAAATGCTTTCGAACATGAATTTTGGTAGGATTGCTACTGCAGGCCTGATCTTCAAAAGCCTATCTGTATTGTTGGCTTGTTATGCCACATTGTCTGTAAGGTGCAAAAACCCCAAATTCATTTCAAATCAATTCACTGGCATTTCTTTTGAGCTAAGATTCATCTACAACCCCTCATCTGACGATAAATATATTATTGTGCTGAGGTATCTGATGTATGACATCACCAAATTTATGCCTCAATATTTGTTTAGCTAAAATCCTGTCAGATACCATTTCTCTATTCCACATAGTGTAGCGCACTAATTTGTTTGATAAACAATGAGTTCTAAAAGTTCTTTTTTACGTACCATCGTAAGGAAATAATCAACAGGAATTTCACAGTGCACATTTAGTGTAAGTTCACCGATGAAATGTATGAGATTCAGCAAAGAATTGTCATTACTGGTCCACGTATACTTTTGATTTATTTAGCGGCACAGCAGGAGAATTTTCTACTAGTTAGTCTTCTTTCCAATCTTTTTCATCCTCTGATCTTGGGTGGGCTTCTGGAATGACAACATACTGTGGTGTCACAAACGTAAGACGACTTTCTTTATCCGCCGCACTGTCATCAGAAGAAGGAGAGTCTGAATCCAGTAGAATATCTATTTTGTTCTAACTTGAAATAAGTAACAAAATACTTATACACTTTCTTATAATAAATCACAGTAGTAGCTAATAAATGCTAATTTAGAAGTGAACACTACAATTTCAAGATTATTATCATTATCAGAATGTTTCTCTATGTAACAATTAGGTGTGCGCTTCTATGACCATACTTCATGAAGACCACTAGAGGGGACTGGTTTACCGTGAATGATAACAAGGTAGATAAATAATTTCAAAAGAGAGGTTGTAATCCCTGTAACATCAGATACTATGTATAACTGAAATATAATTTCTTACCGCACTTGATGCTTTTCCGTAAATTGTTTCTGCGGGAATAGCGCACTCATGTTAGTTAAGTGTAGTAGCTATGGACTTGGCCGCCATTTTGAGTACACAGTAGAGAGGAAAATATTTTACCGCGTCGGCAATGGTTGCATCAAACAGGGCAATGTGTGTATCAGAGGTCATGAAAAACGCCTGTGTACCTGTGGAACAAGCCAATGATAGCCGTCCACTACAATGACATCAATGCGTGGAAGGGCTAATTCGTGACAAAAAGAACTCGAAAAGTTCGTGCAGCAAAGCCTTTAAGAGTTAAGTGGAGGTTATCATAAAATACTGGTTTTGTGAATCAATTGGGAAACGCAATCTCGGTCGGGACTGCGATGTACCTGGAATTGAACTTTTGTCAATTAGACCACACGGACCACAGATAGACGCAAAACTGGTTCTGTAATGCAATGTTGCCAATGGACAATACATAGCGTTCACGTCCAGGGACACTTTGAACTACACGTTCTGTGCATGGGTTGCCACGGTCAGTCAATATGTCGACCGAGATTCACATTGAAGTGAAAATTGGTCTTCCCATCAAAAGAAACGTAGATGATGCCGGGTTATATCATAGTAAACTGTCAATCACGCAGGTCCGTGGCTGTCACCTATGGCGAAGTGGCACTAGCTGCTGACATCCTGAAGTCATGGTGGCGGAAAATGGCAGGGGTACGCTGGGAGGCTCACCACTGACGAGACCCAGAATGTCGAAACGCCGGCCTCTGGTCGTTTTCCAGACTAGCCTAAGCCTGCTGATTGGGAGTAACGATGAAGAATGAGGAGAAGTATATCAAAACCCTTGCACTACTCACAAGTAACTATTGCCACGCCTTGAAGATCTGTACGCAACTCTAATCTGATCCTGACATTAGTATCTATCGGTTAGATAAAGGATCAGATTGGACACTGATGAACAAATCAGATCATATACTAATGATGCACGACATAGAAGGATAGCACCGCGAATAATGCAATCAAACTCACCAAAGTACTGAAGGAATTGAAGCGCCGAAGCTATATTGATGACCGTATATTCGAACATCTAAATCCGCATGGCTCGCAATCCAGCTCGTATAAACCCAGCGTAACGATGCGCCTGACTGCACGCAAACCGATATCACCTTCGTTTTCTCTTGCAACTTTCGTTGCGGGTTACGACAAAGAGAGTGGAATGGTTTTCTTACATTACGATGAACACTGCTCAGATTGCACAGAATCTTTCCAATGGTCAATGCTATCCCAGCTAAGAGCAAAATGACAGTGAAGGAAATGGGTCGATTGTTCCATGAAAAATGGAAAAGTACAGTGCCTCACATGGCAGTGTATGCAAAGATGCATTGCGTGACTTACCACAGCATTAACAAGCCGAAAGTGTACGACTTGAAAAGACACTATGAAATTAACCATCGAGCTTATGATAAATATGAAGGCGTAATGCGTGTCTCAAAACTAAAGAAATTGAAGGGTAACTTGAAACAGCAACAGAATTGTCTCACGAGAATTGAGGAAGAGGATGTAGCTTCAGTTAGTTCAGGCTATGAACTCAGCCAAATGATCGCCTTGACTTGGTGCTCTTACAGTGAAGGGGATTGCTTGAAGCAGTGCCTTGTCAAAATGGCCGCACTTGTGTGATCAGTGAAAGCACCTTATTCAAAGATTGTTCACTAAACAGGAACACTGTTGTTGTAGAACGGATGAAATGTGACTTGATTTGAAATAACAGCTGAAGGCCACATCATCCGGTTTCGAAGATTTTTCTATTGCTATTGATGAGGCCGTTGGTACGACTGGAATAGCGCAGCTTGCGGATTTCATCAGGACGTGTGACAGCAAGTTTGATACGTAGAAGAACTGATTGAACTGATTCCAATGTAGGACACAACAAGCCAGGACATTTTTCAGGACGTGGAGCAGCTTCTGTGTGATTATGAATTGGATTAGAGTAAACTTGCATGCTTATCTACCAACGGTGCGGCCAATGTCGTTGGTAAACACGATGATGTAGCTACATCGTTATGTAGAGAAGGTGAAAAATCGCACCAAATTTATCATATGCACACTTTCACTGTATTATTTTATTCGCAACGTTAGTTTTCAAAGATGTTAAAATTGGTCACAAGGTCGTGAACCATATCCCAGTTCGTGATTAGAACCATCGACAAAGCAATCAGTTGTTGGAAGATATGGATAAGTAGTTTGCCGATTATGCATTCCACACAGCAGTCTGTTGTTTTCCATGCAACAAAGAGTTGAAGAAGTTTTATTGGTTAAGGCAAGAAATTGTAATGTTTCTGGAGATGAATGGTCAAAACACAAAAAACGTAATAGTCGAAAGTTGGATCCAGGACCTAGTATTCGCTGTGGCATAACTGCTCAAATAACCGATTTAAATTGAAGTTGCAAGGCAGAAAAGCACATCAATCCGTTGGATCATGAGATCAGGTGCTTCATTAAAAACCTAACTATATTTACATCACAGATATTAGAAGCAAATTTAGTTCAGATTCCTTACGGTAGAAAGCTGAACGAAAGGACAAATACTGAATCAGTACAAAGATGAGCCAAAGAATTTCAGGAAATATTTCGTGATTTTCCATCTTGTGAACAGCCGTTTGCATTATGCTCGACACAAGTTAATTTAGATGTTGCCATGAGAGTGCCGCTCATGACCAACCGCTTCAAAGAGAAAATCGCAGCTTCTCTTGAATCATTTGCTTTATGCCAATTGACCTGCACCTGTGGTGCAATGCATCTCGGGCACACGACCAGGCGTCCGTCCAAGAGGATAGCGTAACTTTCTCTTTCCTCTCTACGACATGGCATGGTTACGAATGTCCACAGCTCTATTCTTGAGCATCTGTTTAGTACTGGGCATAAGATACAAATTGACGACGTATTCAAAGTAGTTTACACCGTGTCGAAGCGCATCCCCAAATTATTCACAACGCGTCTGCAGGTCACAGCCGAAGTAATGACGATCAGAATGATATAACCTGAGTTATGCAGGCAAAAGACGTTGATACAGTCTCTCAGTTGGCCTTCTCCTTAATGAGGATTCTGTCGGTATCTGACGGGAAACCCGGCCCGACTCTGCGCTTTGTTCACGATCAGTCTCTATGTTCTTACATTCGCTATGTTTGCGTTTGTATATGCGCCAAGCATTGTCATACATTTTCCCACCTGACTTGATTGACAGAACTACCGATCGGATTCACTGAGGCAATTTTGATCTGCAATCTAACCATTATTTCACCCAACTCTAGGTAGCTTTCCCGTTTTCTTAATTTACCTCATAAGTGCAAAAGCCTGACGCGAACCATCGGAATGAGGTAGCTCGTCGCAATTCACCTTCTAAGATGGTAAAACCTTTCAAAGCTCAAACTCCATCATACATATTCGAAGATTGCGCTTGACGAGCATTCCAAGAAGCTTACTAACACATATATAGGAATTTTCCAACATATTCGTTTGCCATTTGGCCCTAATCCTGCCAAAGACATCTTCCAGAGGATTATCGGCAACCTGGTAAAGGACATACTTTTCGCTTGTGCTCATCTGGATGATGTACGTACCTCGGGACGATGTGAAACAGAACACCAGCAGACACTCGGTGTAAGCTCGAGCGAATGGAACGAAGTGGATTTAATTGAAAAAAACACCAAAATGGAATGCCTTTCCTCTGCCGTACGTTACCTTGGCTACCAGCTGGATAACCATGGGTGTCATGGTTTTAATGACAAAATGAAGGCAATTATTATTACTAATCTTAAATATTATCGTAGGAATTTTGGAACCAAGAAGCAGTGATGAATTTCCCTCGTTCTTAGGAACACGATCCTACCATCGCCGATTCTTACCTAATGCCTCTACAGTTAGCTCCATTGAATGATTTGCTACACAAAAACATACCATGCTGCTGGAGTTCTCGTCAAAGGAACGCATTCATTAGGGCTAAACAAACCCTTGCTTCTCCACCACAATTAGTTCATTATGATCCCAATAAACGACTCATGCTTCAGTATGTCGCATCCCCTCGGAGGTCGGAGCTGTTTTGTGCCACCGTGAAAACGATGGATCCATATGTCCCATAGCTTCCACTTCAAGTACGTTACAGAGAGCGAAGTGCTGTTCACAATTGGGTAGAGAAGCGCTGGCTGTAATTCTTGGGGTAGAAAGATTCCACTAGTATTCTAGAGATATCTTTTTTGATGTGCACTGCACGGAATGCCCTCTCATAATTACTGAGTGTAATCAAAAGCATCAAACAAATGATGTCACCAAGAATGCAGAGATGGGCTTTAATCACGAATGTCTAGAGTTACAAGATGGTTTAAGTTTCAGGCGTCAAACATTGCACTGCCGATGCATTAAGCTGTCTACAGCTAACTAAAGCTGTACAGAAAAACGGCCCTCCAATTGAACCGGACACTTTAATGTAAAATATAGATACCACAGCAATACGAAGCGCAAATATCCGACACTGAACGAAGCAGGATCCATTGCTGTCAATGGTAAAGCATTTGTCGACAGCAGGTTGGCTCTCCGAACGAACAGCGAACTTAAAACCGTTAGTAACGCGCAGAAACCAGTTGAGTCTATTCAACCGATGCGATTTCTGGGGCTCTCGACTGGTCCCTCTCAGTAAGACGCGGTCACAGATCCTATAGGAGCTCCACGATACGAATCTAGGAATAGAGAGGATGAAAGCATTAGCAAGGGATTTTGCTGGTGGCCCATGCTCGATTCAGATAAAGGGAATTTATCAAGTAATTGCGATAGTTGTCAAGCGCGTCAAAGCAGCAAAACGCCCGGTCTAGTTTACGCTTGACGATGACCAGACAGGCCGACTACATTGAACCGATAAACCGAACGATGTTTCTTCCACTTATCGACGCAAATTGAATATGGATTGATGTGCATCCAGTTACTCAAGCGACACATGACGTCATAATTGCTAAACAACAGTTGTTCCTGATTACGTTTGGCATCCCGGAAGCGTTAGGCACAGATAAATGTTAACGTTTTACCAGTGCTGAATTTAGTAGTTTGTCATCAACAATGGGATCTTGTACCTCAAATTGGTCCAGCATCATCCTGCATCAAACGACCTAGAAGAACTGGCCGTGCAAACCGTGAAATAAGTCCTACTAAAGCATCGAGTTGGTACTTCCATAACGAAATTGGGTCTTTTCTTATTTGCCTACTGTTCCAAACCCACTGAAACCACCGGTGAATCCCTAGCAGAACGGTTTTTCCGCGGAAATCTCAGGAAGAGGCTTCATTTATTGTTTCCGGAGCTGCGTATTTAAGTAGAAGGGTGACGGAGGAAATCTGTGTCCTCAGATGAGTTAAAAGAAGAAATCACTTTTAAGGAAAATTAACCAGCATGTACAATGCTGGCAGCCGGCAACTGTGCTTGGTTCTGCAGGACGTCAGAACGAGCTGCAACTTCCGGCCGGCCAGATCATCAGCCAACATTCAGATCACGTACGCTCCAGGGCACAGACACATCGTCCGAAGCGAAATATAGCCCCCTTTCTAGCACACAGCGATTGGCGATGATTGAAAAAGCCGGAACAACAAGTAAGACTACTTTATCGGTTTGGCCGTATTGGCAAACCGGTGGAACGTTTCCAACCCAGACCTTGAGTTCAGTCACGATGACGAGGGATGTTATGTGTTGATTAATGATCAATGCCTTACGCTAGTTGAAAACGAATTTATTTTGCATGCGGGTGTATGCACGCCGATCTGAGCCTCTTATACTGTAAACCTCTCCACGTTATTTTTGTGTATGCTTCACTTCTTACACGTTTTTTCCTGCTATCTGACTACGCGCCATGTTAGTGTGTTTAACATGTAGTCGTGACTCTTTGTGCCCAGTATTTTACGGATATAAACGGCAATGGGATGTGGGTGGACTACTGTTGAGATACATTAGTCTTGTCTCCTGCTGCGTTTGATCCCATGTCTATTGGTGTGTTCCCATTTAGGCGCAACGTTGTAGAAATATGCTCAAAGCCATCTGTTCAGTATTTAGGCCACATGGGAAAACGTTGTTAATTAGAGCGTGTTTCCGTAAACAAAAATTGCTTGTCAATAATCGTAGTCTGTTTCGGTTGCTTTCACTTGTTTCTTCAAGAATGTCCACAGCAATTTCCAGACTATCCGAATTTAGACAAGACAGTAGGTATTAACCAAGGTGTTTGTTATAACCGCTACTTAACATTTGGCAGTATTCTATATGTGTAACCGACGTGAGCCTCGATGTAAGCTGCAAACAAGGGTGAGCATTCCAGTCTAGCTAGGCAACAAAAAGCTCGAGATGCTTGAATTAATCTGTAAACACTCGAGCATCGAGCACTTATCCCTTCATAGTATCCTCTATGCAACTTTGGATTCACTATGCAAAGTCGTCGTCTGTAATTAATAATTTATTAAGCTTGTGTCGTTGTGAGGTGCAAGGGGATTTAGCTCATCGGAATGACCGAGGCAATAGGAAGAACTTACACGAAATCTGCTATCGACCAATTGCTTCTGTGTTGTCTTGTTTGCTTAATCTTCATGTTATTCGCTGTGAAATTTTGCTACTTGTGCTCTCCCTCCTAATCCTGATGACAGAGGTTAAGATATCCATCCATCTTTTCACCTGCTGATTGCAAATGTTTAGGCATTTGACCAACAGCTGTTCTCTGTTTAACTACAATTTCTGTCCACCGGTGTGCTTTGCGCTGTCTGTGGAAAAGATTATGATGACCAATGCTACGACGAATTTAGCTTGTAGGTGCTAAAATATCTGGTAATGTCTGGAAATTCATTTTACCGAATTTTTCTGCGAAATTAAGCAGGAGCTCTATGTGTGTTTCAGTGCACTGCTATCAGATAGGTTAGCAACTTCCAAATTCTCACAAGTATTGTGGTGCCTGTTAAACAAAACTGGTAGTTGATGGAGGGTTGAGTCAACTTACTACCAAAAACCAGTCACTCATTGGGTGAACAGTTGCAAACTCCAGTAAAGAAAAGCAGACCGAGGTTATTTTCCTGCATGCACCGGTTACAATGTACCTGCATACATTAGGTATTTATAAAACGCGGAAAGCCGTATGCACTGCCAGTAAACGATCGGTTAACGAACTTCTGAGAATCTTCGACCTCGGTTATCGCCTTTCTGATTTGAAATCCGAATGTATTTCCAGTGCCATCTCCTGCAGGAAATTAATTGACCAGACCGATTGCGTAAGTTACTGGACCAAAGAAACACCCTCTCTTAGACGCTCTACGGCAAGTGATCACTGAAAACGATGAACAGCTATATGAGAAATACTGACGAACCATGTTGACACTTTTAGCGTCTCTACAGCATACACAATCCTGATGTTATATGAATGCATGTACGGCGATTGGATCCTCAAAATACGCGTTTATTTCTCCCTTGATAACTTAGACTGTCATTTCTTATAACATGATACATTTTATGCTAAATTACCCTAGTGAGTTACCCGGAATCGCGCTGTTGCACAGCTTCATCAACTCTGGTGTGCGTTTGCAGCTCCACAGCAGGCAACATAACCCACTTTTGAGGCGGTTGACACGCTGATGTAAGTAGACTATCTTTAATCGTAAGACGAGTGTTCTCAGGTTGATTGCTTTGCAACAAACGCAAGAAGTAACGTCGGAACTTCCGTGGCCGCTCCGTAAGCATCCTATAGGACGTGTAAAAGTGGTGTTTCCTAGCCCCGATTATCTACTAAACCGTACGCGATGAGCGGTGAACGACATTTGCAGCACATTCCCGAGTCTCACATCCAATTCGAAGATCCTACAAAGGAGTTTTTATCACAAACTGAAAAATATCGGCAAAACCTAACGTTTCCGTCCGATCCCAGGAATTACTTCTTAAGAACTTTCCAGCTACACATTTTTGGTCCACTTCAGTGACGGTTTGCTTACCTCGCATGACGACACTCTTGACGCAAATTAAGAGGCAACACAGTTAAATCAGTCACACAAGAAATGTTCCTGATTTGGTTTGTGCTCTTGCTGACTTACAATACTTGGAGGGAAAACCACTGGGTTTCTTGCTTCTTCTTCTTCTTCTTCTTCTTCTTCTTCTTCTTCTTCTTCTCTATCTGCAGCATTTCTTACCCCGGCTGTGGACCTAATTCCTCGGATGATCATCACTTACTGAATGAATTTCATTGTTCGTTGCCCGTATTTGGTTTTATCCTGTACGGTCGTGACGCGCGTGACTCACAGGGCTTGTTTTTGAAGAGTAGGGCTGCAGTGCCTGTTAGCAACCTGAATTGTACATATCCCACATGAGTAGATTTACTGTTTAGAAGTCGTGTGCACCCAGTAAAACAGTCTAAGAGATGGGTACTTCCGAAAACAGCGAAGACAGTTTGCATTGATAGAAGAAAACAATGGGATTTTTTACTATTGTGAAACACCGCTTGGCCTTCCTGTGTTGAAATCGCTCAACGGATATGGGAACTTCCGAACCAGGATAGCGAAAGCGGATATTTGCCTTCGTTTTGTAGAGGATTGCATTGCAAACTCCATTTACCTAGTGAGTTACTGGAAATCCCTTCGTCGTGCACGTATAAGGCCGGACAACATTTGCCTTAAGCGTCTAGCGCTCAGCCAGATGGAAACCACACGTGTTAAGAGAGACGAGCTAAATCGTGGCCTGAGTCAATTAGCTGTCTTAATAAACAGTCTTTCAGGGAAAGATCGCGCGGAGCTAGAGACGTTGGCTAACGAAATTATTGCAAAACAAGGCGCAAAGCTACACGCTTCGCTGTCGAAGACACTAAAAGGAGAGAAACCGACCACGTGTTTCCTTGCCGAACCCGAAAAGTACGTGTGCAATTTATCTTGCATGACACTTGATCGTACAACAATGGAGGTCTTATTGCTGGGTCCTAAGTTCTGTCTCCCCACTAGAAGGAACAATAGATTAGCAATTGAAGCCCAATCTGAAAAGCTATACAGACAGACTTCACAATTGTCTCCGTCATCAGATTCGCAAATAGAAGAGTTTAAGTCGCTGCTGGTGCGTGCATGTTATCAATATCGCCGAGCACGAATAACGCATAAAACGCCGGTAAGACAGGAACATATTCAGGCTCTAAACAATCTAGTCGGAAATGAAGATATTTTGCTCACTCGACCTGATAAAGGTGCGGGAATGGTTGCCTTGAACAAAGTAGACTATCTTCGGAAAATGCATGAAATATTGGCAGATGACACCAAGTTTTCAAAGATAATAGGCGAAAAAGACAAAACAAAGCAGATCGAGAATCAAATCTGCAACAGCCTTAAAAAGCTTCGTGATGGGGGCTTCATTAGTGAAGGCGTCTATGAAAACCTACGTCCCGTAGGCACCGCGATTCCCAGGTTATACTGTCTAAACAAAACGCATAAGCCTAACTTTCCTCTGAGACCACTTTTGGACATGAAGGACTCTCCGTACCATTCCACTGCACGGTGGCTCTTTGAGCTTTTAGAGCCCGTCCGAAAGCAGGTTTCTGTACACAGCGTAAAGGACAGTTTTGAATTCGTAGAGCTCGTACGTGATCGAAATGTCACGGATCTAACCATGTGTTCCCTGGACGTTGATTCACTTTTCACTAACGTGACACTATTTAAAATTATGCATTACATTTGTGACTATGTTGATCAGAATCAGATAACTATTGGCATTCCTGAAGTTGGCCTGAAAGAACTGTTGTTCCGATGCACCTACAATATCCAGTATTTGTTCAACGGAGAAATATACCGATATCACGATGGTGTTGCTATGGTCCCCCCACTGGGGCCGTTTCTTGCTGATGTGTTTACGGGTATGCTAGAACAGAGCAAGTTAAGATCGGTTATCGAAAGCCTTAGCCTCTACTGCCGTTACGTCGATGACATCTTTATACTGCTCCATTCCTCCCGAAACATCAAGGACTTTACTAAGACACTTAACCAAGCACACACAGCGTTAAAGTTTACATTTGAGGGGAAGGAAGGTAGATCTTTCCATTCCCTCGATGTGATCATGAAGCGACTCGATGATGGTGTGCCACAGCGTCGTACGTATAGGAAACGTACTTAAAACGGACAATACACGAATTTCCACAGTTTTCTACCCCGTAGATCAAAACGGAATCTGATTTTCATTTTGAGGACTCGGGCGGAAAGAAGTTGCTCGAATGACACATTATCTGAGGAAATACAGCGCATACGCTTAACCCTGAAGGAAACTGGGTACCCGGATGGATTCATTAAAGCGAACATGTAGTCAAGGAAGAAATCTCCTGTAGCCCTCACAGCCGAAAAGGAACCCATTTTTCTACAATTACCGTACAAAGGGGAAACCATAGCTGAACTTCTAACTCGTCGTATTTCCCGCGCTCTTAGGCACACCTTTTCAGCAGACAAAATGCAGATTCACTTCACCAGGAACCCGATGGTTAAAACTAACCCAAAAGACAAAAAGGCCTGTCCATGCCAATTCCATGTGTGTTTACGCATTCACCTGTTCTTGTGGTTCAGGGTATATTGGCCGTACGACGAGGCGCTTGTCTGACAGGGTGAGAGAACACCATCCGGCCTGGCTTGCAACTGGGTGCCGAAAGCTAACCAACTCATCCATCACCACGCATCTTGCCGATACGGACCACCCCCACTCAGATATCTGATGTCAAACCCAATACTGACCTATTCTCGACTTGCTAAAGGGTCAGGTTGGGTATTGATGAACAAATCCGATTACGTAGCAAAAGTGAGGAAAATTCTTAGTGACTTCACTAAGGTTCGACATGAGAAAATCCAGAAAAATGCGCTTTTAAAAGGGCTGCAAAGTAGAATAGATATTTTGAAAGAATTGTAAGAGCCGAAATCTTTAGTCAATGCAGTTATCACAAAAGTAACCCCGTAAAGGCTCACATATTCCTCGACTCTATGGATTGCCCAAGGTGCACAAAACCAACGTTCCCGTGCGACCAATAGTTCATAGGTCATCCTCCGCTTATCAATCTGTTTCGAAATGGATAACAATATTGCTCGAACCGGTGCGCAAAGAATTGTCTTTTCATACCGTGGCAGACGCTTTTGCGTCAGTTAAACGAATAGAAAACTTAAACGTGAGCGATAAATTGATGTTGTCATTTGAAATCGAATCGCTTTTCATTAACGTACCGTTGATGTAGACTGTGAATTTTCTTCATTTGACTACATCATTGAGCGGAAAATGGATGTTGGAATTTCAGCACAGACACAGAATCTCCCCTGTGAATCAAAGGTCGCGTATTGGCAACCAGGCTTAGGTTAGCAGTTGGACACGTCTGGTCACATTACGAAAGCAATAACAACTTTTAAGGTTTTCTTCCTACCAGTTCACAAGGTACATAGCGCAGCCTAGTCCAAAAAAGCACTAGACGCGTTTCGCTCTATTAGGGCTTTTCAGTACTGCGCATTCGCTCGGTCCCGTTCTGGGGATCAAACACATGACCGCTAGAGGAAGATGCTAGCCAGCAGCTTAAGCCACTAAGCCATAAGGGATATTTGCTGGGATATATAATTTGCAATCTAACTGGGACATAGCACGACTTAGCTTCCACTGTCACTGACAGTGGCTGGCCGGAGAGATCATAAGGTCATCTCGCTAGAGGCAAGATCCATAGCATTTGGAACTAGGAGAGGCCATGTATTTTATATTACTCGTGAGTAATAGGATTTTAGTTGCAATTTTGAATATTTATCAAAGAAGTTCACAGGTTACATAGCGCATCCGCGTCCGGAAAAGCACCAGACGCATCTCGCCCTATTGGGGCCCGTAAGTAATGCACATTCCCAATGACATAGATAGGGCATATTATGTCCCATTTAGCCTACAAATTATACAGCTGAGCTAACGTTCCCATGAATAAGTGGCTTAAGCTGCTGGCTAGTTCCATCTGCCTCGAGCGGTCATGGGTTCGATCCCCATTACGGCATGGTTAGAATGCGCAACATTGAGAAGCTCCAATAAAGCGAAACGCGCTAGTGCTTTTTCTGACTAGGCTATGTTAGCTTGCTTAGGAATTACCAACATAAGACCCGAAAATTACAATTAAAATCCGGCCATATATGAAAAAATGAGACCGCAAAAAGTAAACGGACATAAAATTGCCGCCACTTGCAGTTGTGAATCCGTAAAGCTACACAATCGCGCGCAGAATTTGTGTAATTGTATTCATATAACAACAAGAATCAAATTTAAATTGCTGCCTAACTGAGGATATTTGGGTTGATATAATACGCGTTACCAAAATTTACAGCTACAAGCTTCGGGCATCACTTGAGGAAATAATATTGATAACACCAACAAATTACCTCGCTCATGGGGCACAAAGAGCTGAAGGAAACCCTAGGAACTATATATTTGGAAATCGTTGTAAGAAATTCCCCGGACAAAGTAAGCAAGAGTACTTATTTTGCTTTTTGTAAATATACCAACTATAGAGAATAATTATCAGGGGAAACCCAAGTGGATAGAAGTTTAACCGCTAATGCTTTGTTATTCCAGTCCTTTATCTATAAGAAGACGAAAGTTTAATTCGATCGGACTAGAAGTTGGTAACAAATGCGTCACCAGACTTGTCCCCCATGTGGTGTCTGGACTGGCAGTCACGTGGTTGTGTATCCATAAAACAACAGTAAAAGCTTCAAACTGTTCACCGAAGTACAACAATGCGCCCTTGGTTCATAAAAAAATGGTCCAAACGTGTCAGCCATCACTGATACTGGATGGGAAGAAGTTGTATTGAACGGAAGAAATCAGACAACCTACACGCGAAAAATGTTAGAAGTTTAAAGGAAAACGCACGATAGATTTGAAATGAATGCTAAGCCTGAGTTAGACATTAAAAAAACATACCGTTATCTGCGGATGGAAATTGGGTGTTGCTCGCCGGAAAACACTCCGGTGAAACGAAGGCTGATTACTGGAGCATCAGGCATCGACTGCCGTTTTCTACAAATGCTGCCATTACCTGATTGTGAAAGCAAAAGTAAACGCTTTTAGTGTCATCCACAATACAGCTAGTCACCATAATGCTGTCATTAGAAGGCTTGATCGAGCCAACAAATGTAGGGGGAAAATCCTCTACATGGCAGCATAGAAACTAATTTTGCCGCCCAGGGCGGACATAGAATATTGCCGCCACTTGCAGTTGTGAATTCGGAAACCCACAGAATTGCGTACAGAAGTTGTGTAATTGTATTCATATAAAAACAAGAATCAAATTTATAGTACTGCCGTCAATGAAGATATTTGTGTTGATATAATACACGTTAGCGAAATTTACAATTGCATTCTTCCGGCATCACTTGAGGAAATAGTATTGATAACATCAACAAAATTAAATGCATTAGCGGATTCTCTCTCTATGGGATGAACTGCCAATACGTGATTCGCGTCTGGTGCATGTATGGTTATATTTCGTCATAAGGGCATTGTTCCACCAATTACAAATGGAATTAAGAAAAAATACTTTATTTCATTCGTATGATAAAAACAAATAAATAAATAAATATACAAATTTATTTATTTATTTATTTAAATAAAGCTGACCTTTAGAATTTGGACAACAGCTTCTTGCGCCAATTTTCGTCGAATCCCCGAGATCCTTACTTTGTTCTTATGAACAATTTTTAAAATTTTGTATGTGTGTGATGCATTTCTGTGTTGGCCCGTAGTTTCTTATTGCCTGCTGTCGATAAGCAGCGTATTTGCTTATTAGGTGGTTCGCAGCCGTATGCACCTCACGTTGCCAACCGGTCATCCATCAAAAACGTCCGCTTTTACAATCTTTCATCCAAAATAACTGAGCACAATTTTGCGTTCACGCACTAAAGTCTTTTCCCCTATTTATTTGCATACATAACCATTAAGGTAAATATTACATAATGCAACATAAAATATATGTCCATTACAAGGAACGGAAATTTAACATTTTATATAAAATTAATTAATCTTTGCCAATATTTGAAATGGAAGTTTCGCACTACAGACTCTTGGAGCACTACCCGTTATAAGCTGGAGTTTTGATAATGCGCGCTCACAGCTGGCTGTGCTAATAGTTCGCTTAAGGAAGATGCACAGCAGATTTAAAAAGTGATATTTCCATATGATGTTTAAAAGTTTGGATCCATTAATTCTCTCCTTTCCTAAGTCTTTCAGAAAATACTTCATTCTTTTCCTTTCGACAAGAAATTCCTCTTTTTCTAACTATTTCCTAACTTTGCTAATGGAACAACGATAGTTATTATCTAGCAGACGTAAATATGTAATAAAAGCACATTTGTTTGCTAGTTCATGAATTTGCTGTAGATATAGCATTTTGTTAGTCAAACTGTCCATGAGATATTTCTTGATTTAACTCATTGATATAACAAAGAATTGCACTCGGTTTATTCCTATTTTTGGGCGGATTCGAAACTCCATGCTTACCTGTAGCTCGGCGTGGGGTTTCTTTGAGGTCAACCATTTTCTCTCTATTCTGTAAAGAGAAAACAAAAGATTTTAACCTGTAACAACCCAAAAGATATTTTTGTTTTTTGTACACTTTTATTACTCCGGCATACAATATTGATTTTTGTTTTAATGCCGACTCTACGACCACTATGAACTGCATCCGGCTCAACAATTTTCTCCACGGTGGGTTCCGGCACTGACGTACGCTCCCGTCGCTTCATTCGTTTTTCGTTCGATTTAGCCTTCCGAGAATACAATCCGTTGTGTCCGTCTTTCTGGTTTTCTGGCATCCCTACCAGAGCGAGAACACTCCCTGACTAGTATAGACTAGTCCTACAAACCTGGATAGAACTTTGCCGCAGATCCAGCCAGTTTTTCTAGACATTTCCATGTATCTTTGCTTTCTAGGAGAACAGATTTCCAAAGAATCAGAAACGAAATAAACGGTGACGACAATAGCAACGTGAGAATTAAAGATGCGTCCGATCTTGCGGTTGCATTTTCTCAGGAATCTAAAATCTTTCAGAGGTGAGGAGTTCGGAGTATTTCTCCACCACACCGTTAGCAAAGCCTGCTAGACTATTCAATCTCACTAGGGTAATTTAGTATAAAATGTATCATGTTGTAAGAAATGACAGTCTAAGTTATCAAGGGAGAAATAAACGCGTATTTTGAGGATCCAATCGCCGTACATGCATTCATATAACATCAGGATTGTGTATGCTGTAGAGACGCTAAAAGTGTCAACATGGTTCGTCAGTAGTTCTCATATAGCTGGTCATCATTTTCAGTGATCACTTGCCGTAGATCGTCTAAGACAGGGTGTTTCTTTGGTCCAGTAACTTACGCAATCGGTCTGGCCAATTCATTTCCTGCAGGAGATGGCACTGGAAATACATTCGGATTTCAAATCAGAAAGGCGACAATCGAGGTCGAAGTTTAGCAGAAGTTCGTTAATCCATCGTTTGCTGGCAGTGCACACGGCTTTCCGCTTTTTATAAATACCTAATGTATGCAGGTACATTGTAACCGGTGCATGCAGGAAAATAACCTCGGTCTGCTTTTCTTTACTGGAGTTTGCAACTGTTCACCCAATGAGTGACTGGTTTTTGGTAGTAAGTTGACTCAACCCTCCATCAACTACCAGTTTTGTTTAACAGGCACCACAATACTTGTGAGAATTTGGAAGTTGCTAACCTATCTGATGGCAATGCACTGAAACACACGTAGAGCTCCTGCTTAATTTCGCAGAAAAATTCGGTAAAATGAATTTCCAGACATAAACAGATATTTTAGCACTTCCAAGCTAAATTCATCGTAGCATTGGTCATCATAATCTTTTCCACAGACAGCGCAAAGCACACCGGTAGACAGAAATTGTAGTTAATCGGAGAACAGCTGTCGGTCAAATCCCTAAACATTTGCAATCAGCAAGTGGAAAGATGGATAGATATCTTAACCTCTGTCATCAGGATTAGGGGGGAAAGCACAAGTAGCAAAATTGCACAGCGAATAACATGAAGATTAAGCAAACAAGACAACACAGAAGCAACTGGCTGATAGCAGCTTTCGTGTAAGTTCTTCCTATTGCCTCGGTCATTCCGATGAGCTAAATCCCCTTGCACCTCACAACCACACAAGCTTAATAAATTAATAATTACAGACGACGACTTTGCATAGTGAATCCAAAGTTGCATAGAGGATGCTATGAAGGGATAAGTGCTCAATGCTCAAGTGTTTATCGATTAATTGAAGCATCTATGGATTTTTGCTGCCTAGCTGGACTGGAATGTTTACCCTTGTTTGCAGCTTACATCAAGGCTCACGTCGGTTACCCAGATAGAATACTGCCAAACGTTAAGTAGCGGTTATAACAAACACCTTGATTAATACCTACTGTCTTGTCTAAATTCGGATAGTCTGGAAATTGCTGTGGACATTCTTGAAGAAACAAGTGAAAGCAACCGAAACAGACTACGATTATTGACAAGCAATTTTTGTTTACGGAAACACGCTCTAATTAACAACGTTTTCCCATGTGGCCTAAATACTGAACAGATGGCTTTGAGCATATTTCTACAACGTTGCGCCTAAATGGGAACACACCAATACACATGGGATCAAACGCAGCAGGAGACAAGACTAATGTATCTCAACAGTAGTCCACCCACATCCCATTGCCGTTGATATCCGTAAAATACTGGGCACAAACAGTCACGACTACATGTTAAACATACTAACATGGCGCGTAGCCAGATAGCAGGAAAAAACGTGTAAGAAGTGAAGCATACACAAAAATAACGTGGAGAGGTTTACAGCGTAAGTAGATCAGATCGGCGTGCATACAACCGCATGCAAAATAAATTCGTTTTCAACTAGCGTAAGGCATTGATCTTTAATCAACACATAACATCCCTCATCATCGTGACTGAACTCAAGGTCCGGGTTCGAAACGTTCGACCGGTTTGCGAATGCGGCCACACCGATAAAGTAGTCTTACTTGTTGTTCCAGCTTTTTCACTCTTCGCCAATCCCTCTGTGCTAGAACGGGGGCTATATTTCGCTTCGGACGCTGTGTCTGTTCCCTGGAGCGTACGTGATCTGAATGTCGGCTGATGATCTGGCCGTCCGGAAGTTGCAGCTCGTTCTGACGTCCTGCAGAACCAAGCACAGTTGCTGGCTGCCAGCATTGTACATGCTGGTTAATCTTCCTTAAAAGTGCTTTCCTCTTTTAGCTCTTCTGATGACACAGACTTCCTCCGTCACCCTTCTACTTAAATACGCAGCTCCGGAAACAACAAATGAAGCCTCTTCCTGAGATTTCCGCGGAAAAACAGTTCTGCTAGGGATTCACCGGTGGTTTCAGTTGGTGTGGAACGGTAGGCAAATAGGAAACGATCCAATTTCGTTTTGAAAGTTCCAACTCGCTGCTTTAGTAGGACTTATTTCACGGTTTGCACAGCCCGTTCTGCTAGGTCGTTTGATGCAGGATGATACGGGACCAATTTGAGGTACAAGATCCCATTGTTGATGACAAACTACTAAATTCAGCACTGGTAAAACGTGAACCATTATCTGTGCCTAAGCTTCCGGGATGCCAAACGTAATCAGGAACAACTGTTGTTTAGCAATTGTGGCCTCAGGTGTCGCTTGGGTAACTGGATGCACATCAATGCATTTTCAATGTGCGTCGATAAGTGGAAGAAACATCGTTTGATTTATCGGTTCAGTGTAGTCTGCCTGTCGGGTCATCTTCAAGCGTAAACTAGACCGGGCGTTTTGCTACATTGACGCGCTTGACAACTATCGCAATTACTTGATAAATTTTCTTTATCTGAATCGAGCATGGGCCACCAGCGAAATCCCTTTCTAATACTTTCATCCTCTCCACTCCTAGATTCGTATCTTGGGGCTCGTTTAGGATCTGTGACCGCGTCTTACTGGGAGGGACCAGCCGAGAGCCCCGGTAAAAGCATCAGTAGAATAGACCCAACTCGTTTCTGCGCATTATAAACGGTTATAATTTCGCTGTTTGTTCAGAGAGCCAACCTGCAGTCGAAAACGCTTTACCATTGACAGCAATGGATCCTGCTTCGTTCAGTGTTGGATTTTTGCGCTTCGTATTGCTGTTGTATATATATATGTCACATTAGAGTGTCCAGTTCAATTGGAGGGCCGTTTTCCTGTACCGCCTTAATTAGCTGTAGACGGCTTAACGCATCGGCAGTTCAGTGATTGAGGCCTGTAATTTAAATCAACTTGTAACTGTAGACATTCATGATTAAAGCCCATCTCTGCATTCTTGGTGACATCATTTGTTGGATGCTTTTGATTACACTCAGTAATGATGATAGGGCATTCCGTGCAGTGCGCATCAAAAAAGATATCTCTAGAATACTGGTGGAAGCTTTCTACCCCAAGGATTACAGCCAGCACTTCTTTACCAAATTGTGAGCAGCTCTTCGCTCTCTGTAACGTACGCGGTGTGGAAGCTATGGGACCTAAGGATCCATCGTTTACACGATGGCACAAAACAGCTCCGACCCCCAAGGGGATGCGACATACTGAAGCATGAGTCGTTTCTTGGGATCATATTGAACTAATTGTGGTGGAGAAGCAAGGGAAGGTTTAGCCCTAATGAATGCGCTTCTTTGATGAGAACTCCAGCAGCATGGTATGTTTTTGTGTAGCAAAACATTCAATAGAGATAACACTGTAGTTGCATTTGGTAAGTATCGGCGATAGTATGATAGCATTCCTAAGAACGAGCGAAGTTCATCACTGCTTCTTGGCTCCAGAATTCCTACGATAATATTTAATATTAGTAATAATAATCGCCTTCATCTTGTCATTAAAACCATGGCACCCATGTTTATCCAGCTGGTAGCCAAGGTAACGTACGGCAGAGGAAAGGCATTCCTTTTTGGTGTTCTTTCAATTAAATCCACTTCGTTCCATTCGCTCGAGCTTACACCGAGTGTCTGCTGCTGTTCTGTTTCACATCGTCCCGAGGTACGAACATCATCCACATAAGCACATGCGAAATGTATATCCTTTACCAGCTTGCCGATAATCCTCCGGAAGATGCCTTTGGCAAAATTAGGGCCAAATGGCAAACGAATATATTGGAAAATGCCTATATATGTGGTAGTAAGCTTCTTGGAATGCTCGTCAAGCGCAACCTACAAATATGTATGATGGAGTTTGAGCTTTGAAAGGTTTCACCTTCTTAGAAGGTGAACTGCGAAGAGCTACCTCTTTTCGATGGTTCGCGTCAGGCTTTTGCATTTATCAAGGTTAAGAAAACAGAAAATCTACCTAGAGTTGGGGGGAAAAGTGGTTAGAACACAGTTCGAAATTGCATCAGTGAAGCCGATCGGTAGTTCTGTCAATCCATAAGGTGGGAAAATGTATGACGATGTTTGGCGCATATACAAACGGAAACATAGCGAATGTATTAACATAGAGAATGATGGTGAACAAAGCGCAGAGTCGGGCTGGGATTCCGTCAGATACTGACAGAATCCTCATTAAGGAGAAGGCGAACTGATAGACTGTACCAACGTATTTTGCTTGTATAATTCAGGTTATATCATTCTGCTCGTCATTACTTCGGTGGCAGCTAGCAGTCGTGTTGTGAATCCTTTGGGGATGTGCTTCGACACGGTGTAAACTACTTTGAATCCGTCCTCAATTTAAATCTGATGCCCAGTACTAAACAGGTGCTCAAGGATAGAGCTGTGGACATTCGTGACCGTGCCATGTCGTAGAGAGGCAAGACAGTGTTCCGCTATCCTCTTGGACGTACGTCTGGTCGTGTGCCCGAGATATATTGTACTACAGGTGCATGTGAATTGGTATAAAACAAATGATTCAAGACGAGCTGGGATTTTCTCTTTGAAGCGGTTAGTGATAAGCGGCACTCTCATGGCAACATCTAAATTAACCTGTGTTTAGCCTTATGAAAATGGCTGTTCACAAGATGGGAAATCACGAAATATTTCATGAAATTCTTTGGCTCATCTTTGTACTGATTCAGTATTTGTCCTTTCGTTCAGCTTTCTGCAGTAAGGAAACTGAACTAAATTTTCTTCTAATATCTGTGATGTGAATGTAGTTAGGTTTTTAACAAAGCACTTGATGTCATCATACAACGGATTGATGTGCTTTTCTGCCTTCAATTTCAATCTTAGATCGGTTATTTGAGCAGTTATGCCACAGCGAATACTAGCTCCTGGAGCCAACTTGCAACTGTTACGTTTTTTATGTTGTGACCTTTCATCTCCAGAAACATTACTATTTCTTGCCTTAACAAATAAAACTTCTTCAACTCTTTGTTGCATAGAAAACAGCAGACTTCTGTTTACAATGCACGATTGGCAAACTACTTATCCATATCTTCCAACAACTGATTGCATTGGGGATGTTTCTAATCACGAACTGGGATATAGTTCACGCTCTTTGTGACCAAACTGTGCACACGATCCAATTTTAACATCTTTGAAAACTAATGTTGCTAATAAAATAATACAGTGCAATTGTGCGTATGATGAATTTTGGTGCAATTTTTCACCTTCCCTGCATAACAACATAGCTACATCATCGTGTTTACCAACGACATTCGCTGCACCGTTGGTAGATAAGCATGCAAGTTTACTCTAATCCAATTCATAATCACGCAGAAGCTGCTCCACGTCCTGAAAAATGTCCTGGCTTGTTGTGTCCTACATTGGAATCAGTTCAATCAGTTCTTCTACGTATCAAACTTGCTGTCACACGTCCTGATGAAATCCGCAAGCTGGGCTATTCCAGTGATATCAATGATCTCATCAATAGAAAAATGTTCAAAACCGGATGATGTGGCCTTCAGCTGTTATTTCAAATCAAGTCACATTTCATCAGTTCTACAACAACAGTGTTCCTGTTTAATGAACTATTTTTGAATAAGGTGCTTTCACTGGTCACACAATTGCGGCCATTTTGACAAGGCACTGCTTCAAGAAATCTCCTTTACTGTAAAATTTCCAACTCAAGGCGATCATTCGGCTGAGTTCATAGCCTGCAGTAACTGAAGCTACATTCTCTTCCTCAGTTTTCGTAAGACAATTCTGTTGCTGTTTCAAGTTACCCTTCAATTTCTTTAGTTTTGTGAAAAGCATTACGCCTTCATATTTATCAACTGGTCGATGGTTCATTTCATAGTGTCTTTTCAAGTCGTACTCTTTCGGCGTGGTAATGCTGTTGTAAGTCACGCAATGCATCTTTGCATACACCGCCGTGAGAAATCACTGTACTTCTCATTTTTCGTGGAACAATCGACCCACTTCCTTCACTGTCATTTTGCTCTTAGCTGGGATAGCACTGGCCATCAGAAAGATTCTGTGGAATCTGAGCAGTGTTCATGATATTGTAAGAAAACCATTCCACTCTCTTTGTCGTAACCCGCAACAAAAGTTTAAAGAGAACGAAGGTGATATTGGTTCGTGTGCAGTCAGGCGCATCGTTACGCTGGTTTTATAGGAGCTGGATTGTGAGCGATGCGGATTTAGATGTTCGAATATACGGTCATCAATATAGCTTCGGCGCTTCAATTCCTTCAGTACTTTGGTGAGTTTGATTTCATTATTCGCGGTGCTATCCGTCTATGTCCTGCATTATAGCATATGATCTATTTTGCTCATCAGTGCTCAATCTGATCCTTTATCTAACCGATAGATACTAATGTCAGGATCAGATTAGAGTTGCGTACAGACCTTCAAAGCGTGACAATAGCTACCGGTGAGTAGTAGCAAGGATTTTGGTATAATGCAACTGATTCATCTTCATTTCTTCCAATCAGCAGGCTTAGGCTAGTCTGGAAAACGACCAGAGGCCGGCGTTTCGACATTCTGTGTCTCGTCACCGGTGAGCCTACCAGCGTATGCCTGCCGTTTTCCGCCCCCATGATTTCAGGGTGCCAGCAGCTATTGCCACTTCGCCATACGTGACAGCCACGGACCTGCGTGATTGACAGTTTACTATGATATAACCCAGCATCATCTACGTTTCTTTTGATGGGAAGACCAATGTTCACTTCAATGTAAATCTCGGTCGACATATTGACTGAGCGTGGCAAGCCATCCACAGAGCGTGTAATTCAAAGTGACCCTGGACATGAACGTTATGTATTGTCCACTGGCAACATTGCATTACAGAGCCGGTTTTGCGTCCATCTGCGGTCCGTGTCGTCTAAATGACCAAAGTTCAATTCCAGGTACATCGCAATCCCGACCGAGATTGCGTTTCCCAATTGATTCACAAAACCAGTATTTTATGATAACCTCCACTTAACTCTTAAAGGCTTTGCTGCATGATGTTTTTGCGTTCTTTTTGTCACGAATTAGCCCTTTCGCGCATTGAGGTCATTGTAGTGGACGGCTACCATTGGCTCGTTCCACAGGTACACAGGCGTTTTTCATGACCTCTGATACACACATTGCCCTGTTTGATGTAACCACTGCCGAAGCGGTAAAATATTTTCCTCTCTACTGTGTACTCAAAATGGCGGCCAAGTCCATAGCTAGTACACTTAACTGACGTGAGTGCACTATTTCCGCAGAAACAATTTACGGAAAAGCATCAAGTGCGGTAAGTAATTATATTTCAGTTATACATAGTATCTGATGTTACAGGAATTATAACGTCTCTTTTGAAGTTATTTATCTACCTTGTTATCATTCAGGGTAAACCAGTCCTCTCTAGTGGTCTTCATGTATTAAGGTCATAGAAGGTCACACCCAATTGTTATATAGACAAACATTCCGATAATGATAATAATCGTGAAATTATATTGTTCACTTCTAAATTATCATTTATTAGCTACTACTGTGATTTATTATAAGAAAGTGTATAAGTATTTTGTTACTTATTTCAAGTTAGACCAAACTAGATATTCTACTGGATTCAGACTCTCCTTCTTCTGATGACAGTGAGGCGGATGAAGAAAGTCGTCTTACGTTTGTGACACCACGGTACGCCGTCATTCCAGAAGCACACCCATGCTCAGAGGATGAAAAAGATTGGAAAGAAGACTAACTAGTAGAAAATTCTCCTGCTGTGCTGCTAAATAAATCAAAAGTATACGTGAACCAATAATGACAATTCTTTGCTGAATCTCATACATTTCATCGGTGAACTTACACTAAATGTGCGCTGTGAAATTCCTGTTGATTATTTCCTTACGTTGGTACGTAAAGAACTTTTAGAACTCATTGTACGCTACACCAGGTGGAATAGAGAAATAGTATCTGACAGGATTCAAGCTAAACAAATATTGAGGCATAAATTTGGTGATGTCATACATCAGATACCTCAGCACAAGAATATATTTATCATCAGATGAGGGGTTGAAGATGAATCTTAGCGCAAAAGAAATGCCAGTGAATTGATTTGAAATGAATTTGGGGTTTTTGCACCTTACAGACAATGTTGCATAACAAGCCAACAATACAGATAGGCTTTTGAAGATCAGGCCTGCAGTAGCAATCCTACCAAAATTCATGTTCGAAAGCATTTGAGCCAGAAGAACATCAGTCAATTGATGAACAGATAATCCCATTCAAATGCCGAAGTTTGTTATAGCAATATTTGCCAAAGAAGCCAAAACTATGAGGGCTCAAAGTGTGGATTCGAGCTGGTAGCTTTGGTTATGTTTAGTGGTTTGTAGTGTACCACGGAGCTGGCAGTAATTTAACCCTTCTACATTTCAAACCTTCAATTGACAGAGCATTAATAAATCGGGGCACACACGACCAAGCAAGATTCAAAAGAGGACTCCCCTAGTGTGAAAAGACGTAGTGCAGTCTCAAAAACTGCACCAGAAATATATGAAATATGAATGAATGGCTTAACCTGACAAATATCAAGAATGCGAAAACATACTATGATACACACTGAGAAAGAAGTATACTTTGTAAAGTGCGACGAACCCCTGTGTGCAGGTCGCTTTGCCAACTTCCGTACCAAAACGTAAACGTTCTAACCGAGACATGCAGTCCACTGCAGTGAAGGTAACTCAGGGGTGGACAACTTATCGGACAAAATTGAATTTTTACTTTAAGTGTTTTCCTACATCTCAGCTCGATTAAATATTGATAAAATAAGTTTTCATCATCAGTTCAGAAATTCATGCGCGAAAGCCAGACGCTTTTAACAAAGTGTAGGCTAGTAAATGAGCCACCAAAACGTCATGTAAATATAGATACTAATGGTATAGAAATGGCCGATTCCGGAAAAGCATTCAACGGGTGACACACGCAGACGGAAACCAAGTTCTTGCGGCAATCCAGGCGGCTGCACTGCTCTGTCGTGTTAGTGAATGACCGCTCCACTTGGTATTATTGCTGAGTTGCAGTAAAGAGAGACACGCATGATGTAGATCGTACAGAATTAAATAGACCAATATCAGGTCACCTCGTAAGTGACGGTCACATCCGCTGAATACCCCCCAATTGTTCCAGCTTCTGCTCGTATGGAAGATGGTGCATACCAATTACGTACTTTGATGCTCGAATTTGGGGCTTCACCAATCCACTGACATTGTGTTTTAACCATAGGTTCTAGTCTTGAATTGCATATTCGACAGGAGGACGAACATACGCACTAACCATCTGCCGGAAAACAGAGCGATCTATTTGTCTGAAAGCCCGTCGTAACATACTCACACGTTGGTTACCAATTTTGGAAGCTTTCGCGGACTGCCTGGAATAACCCAGGTCATTTGAACCAGTGCGTCCACATCACTTTCGGTGGCAGCTCGCTGAAGCAGATGCATTCCCAACCTGCAACAGTGGTGGCTCCGGTGTCCTATAGTGAGCACCTTGTACTTACTCACATTGTATTGCAGTGAAATTTGGATGGACCACTGCTGTAGCGTGTCAAGTTCACTCTGAAGCAGGTGCCGGTCAGTATTCCCATGAACCTTGCACCAAATCTTGGTGTCCTCTTCAAACAGCAGGAAGTTGGATGTAATTGCCTGCGTGCCGTCATTGGTAAATACTAAAAGCAATCGGGGACCTAGCACCGAGCCTTGATGCACACCACATTTGACTTTGATGGTTTCAGAGAAGCAACTCCGCATACTGACTACTAATTACCGCTGAAGGAGATAGCTGGTGATCAGGCTTAGGAGTGAGTCACCGATCGCGTAACGCTGTAGCTTGGAAAGGAGTATCAGATGATCTAGACTGTCGAATGTTTTCGAGAAATCCAGGTAGTTCACGTCAAGATCCTCTCCAGCGTCAGCCAACTGGGTCCAGCTACTTCGTGCTATTAGCAAACTCGTCGTGCACCATGGATTTCGACGAAATGTGTGCTTTTTAGTAAGGAGAATTTTAGAGTTTTCCAAATAGCCCACCAGTGCATCAGCTATGATGGATTCCATCACTTTGGACACTAAAGAAATAAGGGAAACTGGGCGGCAGTTTGAAGCCTCGGTTCCGCTTCCGCCTTTGTGAATGGATGTTATTATTCCCAGCATCCACATGAAAGGAATTTGGTTCTGGACTATGCGGCACTAGAAGAACTGCCAGTTGACTTGCTGCTAGTCCAAGTGCCTCCGCGCGAATAGTATCGACACCCGAGGAATTGTGCTTGCGCAGAGTGGTCAGATACTGCAAGACAGCTTCGGTAGTAAAGGAGATGTGAGTGAATCTCGGCGGCGGAGTAACGAAAGCTGGAAGATCTCCTGATGGTAAACTCTCTGAAATTAGGGGACATACAATATCCGCAGTGCGTTTGTTGCTTCATTACTCGGTCGTATTGAGTCATCAGCCGTCGAGTGGCGAAAATCCTTGTCTCACCTTCTTTAGACCACTGACGTGTTTATACAGCAGCTTGTGCTTGGCGCTGCAGATGTTTGCCATGTTCTGCTGATGCGCGGTCTTTTCCTCGCTGAGCAGTTGAATGCAGCGGTTTTGTTGGGCTACGTATTTATCCCAGCCTTCTGGTGTTGGGGATAACCTATACTCTCGCCACGCTACGTTACCTACTGCCAGCGATATTTGCGTTCTGCTTCTTGCGTAAGTAACCGTTCCAGACCGGTTGCAAGCTTTTGTCGCTGAATCAGCCGTAAGCAGACGGTTGAATTTTCTTGCGAACTCGAGCCAGGCGACATCCGGAAGGTGTTTAGCGAGGAACGACCAGAATTTGGCACAGACGAGGTGGGCCAATCCTTAGTAGCAAATGCTGCTTTGCGCCGTCTCATGATCCGCATCGCGGTATACTGCATGGCTGCTGATGTTGGAACTGCTAAGCATTACGAACTAAGGAGCAGTCTAGAACCAGCGCATGCATCATGTGCTCTCCCTTGATAAGCAAAATATCAAGATTAGATGGCCTATTACCTGTGCTGATACGAGTGGGCGAAATGACATAAGTATAAAGCAAAACACTGGTTACGAGCTGCTACAGATCGGCTTTAAATTGTTCTCCGCTCGTGGCAGGTGTTTCTAAACAATACTTATTGAAATTTCCCATGGTCAAAATGTCTGTGTATCTTTTTTAGTGTTCGCCGTAGAGCAGTCACAATACGGTAGTTCGTTTCACATGTAGACTTAGGTGGGCGGTACACCAAGGCTATAAGGCAACTTTTTCTATCACTTAACTGCAAGCCTTACTAA